>JAQBSW010002655.1:0-75000 GCA_029291075.1 Eudiplozoon nipponicum
TGGCGAATAACTAATATATATGCAAGTATGTATTAGGTGTTTACGAACTAGTAACAAAATTAGTTCAATTATGACCAGAAAGATAAACCAAAGACAGCAAGAACAGAAAGTATCATCTCGTGCACATTTGTTTCGTGCTAACTGCCGACTCATCAATAGGAGCTGGTATTACGCCCCTTAACCACTATATAATGTGGGATATGTAATGTGGGATAATAGCACGGTACAATCTCTTAGACGAAAGTACAAAGCTGCAGTAGTGAGACTAACATTTATATAAGAATCTCGACAATGCGACTTCACACCGCTACTCACGTTAAATTATATATATATACTATATATATATATATATATATATATATATATATGTTATATATATATTTATAATGTCCATTCCTTTTTAATTTAACACAGTATTCTTATAATTAGGAAAACACAAATAACAAAGTGGATAAAGGCCATTTATTTCGTGAATACTAATCATCTCTTATTCAATCATACATATTTATACATTTTGGGTTTTCATTTGATTATGCTAGTGGTAACAAATCTGACTCGTTTTACTGCTGTTTCTTGTTTTGACTAGTTGGTGAGTGTGTATGCGTTTGTGTTTGTGTGTATGCGTGTTTGCATGTAAAGGTCATTCTCGCAGTATTGCAAAGTGATATCTGAGATCTGGTCATTATTGTTTTGATAGCTTGAGAATTAACCATTTGTGCGCATTGTTCACTGATACATATACAAGTGCTATTTTCCCCAGTATAGTTGATCGTTTCACCTCGTTGCGCAAAGTTTTCACGTGGTAACAACGCCAGTGTTGATTGCAGTGTTAAACGCTCATGTTGTTTGGAGACTTCTGTCATCGTATGCGCCTCTGTTATTTCCACTTCAGTTTGCTGCCAATTCGATTGTACGTTTGTTGATTCTAGTCGAGGGCCTGTTTGTTCTTGGCTGGATACTAGTTCATTGTTGTTGAATTTTGTTATTCTTGGCCAGTCGATAAGAATATCATTTTGATGAAACTTTTGAATATTAAGGTCAGGTGCTTGTTATTTTATGTAAAGGGCTTCGTAGATAAATAATAATTTTCTGATTTTGCTTTATGTTGAATTGTGAAATTGGTCGAATTGACAGGGTGCCCCGTTGCCAATATATGATCGGAAATAGCTGATTTTCCTGACGGTGGCAATGAAACGCTCTGGGTAGTTGTTCATTAGCAAAATTTTCCTGAGATAGCCCAGTTCTTCCTCAATCTGGTGTTCAGAGCAGATCTTCCTGATTCTGTTTTCTAGGTTGTTTACTAAGTTTCTTTTGTTGGCTTTTGGCACACTGCTGATGGAGTGAATGTATTGTCCGGTGAAAGTGGATTTTCTATGTATGGCCAGTGTCAAATCTCCGTTTGCTTTTCGAGTGAGTTTGATGTCAAGGAAGGGAAAACTGTCGTCTTTCTCTACCTCGAAAGTGAATTTGATGTCTGGATCGACTCCATTTGCTTGTTTGAGGATTTCGGAAGGGTCTGCTGCTTCTGAGATGAACAACAAGATATCATCTACATACTTTTTGTAGAGTGCGCACTGGTCAATTATACCTTTTAGGCTCGTTTTTTCCAGGTGATACATGTATACCTCTGCCAACAGGGGTGCGATGCAACTTCCCATAGCTACACCATTGATCTGACGGTAGTATATCCCTTCGAAAGTATATTGCACGTTTTTAGTACATGCTAATATGAGGTCTTTGATGTCATTGGTGTCTATAGGGAAGTCAAAAAACTCATTTTTGATGAGATCACATAAGATCTCCGTTGTCTTATCCAGTGGTATGTTTGTAATTAAGGATAAGACGTCAAGCGAGACCATTTTATTCTGTAGGATGTTCTTCTCCTTCAATTCATTTGCTATTTCGAAGGAGTTCTTGATAGTGTTAGCGTTTATGATGCTCCGTATTGGTTCAAGTAGTTTGCAGAGAAATTAGGCTGGTTTATGTTGTGGAGCGTTGATCATTGACATAATGAGCCGCATCGAGAGAGCTCCTGAGGCTGTCACGGCTTTATGAGTTTTTGGTTTGCCGTACAATCTTGTGGTGTTTGTTCCGACTGGTTTTCCTTTTTGGATGTCTTCTGTGAGTTTTGATCTAATCGCGGAGTCAGCCATCGATGTTAGAACATGTTTTTCCATCTTTTTCAAAATTGCATTAATTCTTGATTCGATGTTCGTTGAATCATCTTTCTGTTTGATGTCATGCTTAAATTTATATATATATATATATATATATATATATATATATATATATATATATATATATATGTACCAAGTCTTTAAGATATACCAACACTATGGCTATTGTGTCAGTACCCGATACCAACATTATAGTACCGAAAACCAAAAGGTACTAACACTATGGTTCTTTTGTCGGTACATGGTACCAACACCATGGAGTTAAATGTATACCATAGTTCACCAAAATTGAGAATTACAACTATTTCTGAACACCTGTTATTCCAGTAAATCCATACAATATGGTCTTATTCGATATCAGTTATAACATGTCGCGGTACTCATGACGTCATTCAATCCAATATATAACAGTTAGACACAATTCGTTGCGGAGAAATAATATATATGCAATTTTGTATTAGGTGTTGTGCAGCTAGTAAAAAATTAGTTGCAAAAACTCCATCGTGTTGGTACCATGTACAAACTCTGCAACCACAGTTTAGTACCATGTACCATTTCGGTATTATAATGTTGTTATCGAGTACTGGCCCAATAGCCATAGTAATGTTATCCTTTTACAGCATCGGTATATATATTATATAGAGTGAGATAGCTTTGAAGTCACATTGTCGAGACTTTATATGATGTTAGCTTCACTACTGCAGGTTTATACTTTCGTCTATAAGATTGTAACTTCCCATTTCCCACATTCATCACCAAAATATATAGTGGGTAAAGGGCGTAATGGCGTCTCCTACTGATGTGTCACCAGTAAGCACTAAAACGAATGTGCTCGAGATTATACTTACCGTTCATGCTGTCTTTGGTTTATCTTTCTGGTCATAATTGAACTAATTTGCTACTAGGTACGTAACACTTAATACATTATTATTATACTAAACATGTCTGTCATATATTTAGAATTTCTATACTATGAAACGCGATATTTCACACATTCCTTGATAAAGAACATACATGTATGCAAACTTTTGATGAATTAAAAAATCAGGGATAAAATTTGGAATACTTTTCTTTCTTATTTCATAACATCACCTATTATGTTGGTAGACACAAATGTCATGTTATAATTTTAATATTTTCCTATAATTAACATGTACAAATTACGTTTTACATCATATCACTTAAGTCTGCATATAAATGAAAGTTCAATTTCATATAATAAAAGTATACATTTGAACATGAATGACATTACTTTTTTGAGGCAAAAAAGTCGATACGCAAAATTTGAAACAACTTCATACATTTTTAGAAAATGTTTTACAAACTTTCATCATTAAATTAGATAATATATTAATTCAGTTGATAAATTTCCCGTGTTTTGGAGACTGTTATTTAAATTCATTTTGCGAAAATAAATAAAACGCTAATTTTCAATTATGTGAATCAGACTTACGGAAAACAAATAAACAACTTCATATAAAATTATTTAAATACTTTTATTAGAATTGAATTCAACCACGAAGTATGGGATAATTGATAATTTGTAAAACTTAGATTAATGATTTATTTTTAAAAAATCGTCAAATCAGGTTTGTTAGCTTTAGTTAAACTGTAATCCCAGTGTGTCTAACCAGCCGCACATAAATTAAAACTACTGTCAGACACGTGCCTTGGTGAGTTTCGATCCTTCATGATCGTCATCAATGCAGGACAGTAAACTGAATGATGAAGACAAGACCACAATTCATATACATGAAATGAAAAATCATATATGCGTTCTCACTCCAAGTACTTTTGTATGCATTTTACTTGACTGGATATAATGCATGCACTCTTTCTATGCAGTCACCAACATAAAACGTTTTTCAGCTTACGCCAAAGCTATATATGCTACACAATTAATAATTCACTGATTGCAAAGGTGGTGATAATAAGTCTTTGAATCAAGATTATCCACTTGATGCATGCAGAAATTCAATTGATCAACTCACTACTAACAAAAAATCCAATATTATTTATATATTAACATAAAGTAGTTGCTCAGAGCGCCTTCAGTCCGGAAATGTTTCTTTGAAAAATTTAGAACATTCATATTCTTAGTCAGTCATTGTTACACCAAATATATAAATGCATATTTTCTAGTTCTTCTCAATAAATAATAAATCAATTTGATATGTTTAAATGTATGAAGTCACGTTTAGAAATGTCGGAAAGTGAGGCCAGTTTATAAGGATTTTGATAAGGTTGCAGGTATTTCACATGGTCAATTATTTCATTTCGGTGAAATTTTGTTTTATTTCATATTCACAGCAGTGGAAAATAATTATATATACAACAAATTCATATATATATATATATATATTTATATATATATATATGAATAAATAAATATGTAATAGCATATACAACAGATATTTATAATATATATTTTCCATTAGTATATAGATGATTTTTTTGTGTTTCAGAGTAGAGGTAATAGGAGATCGTTTAAAATTCAAATCATACCGAAAACAGAAAGCTTACTCTACATGGATTGAATTTAGAGTACATTTTATTCGGAAAATGAAGGAGAAATTTATTTATATTCTAAAGCTGATTCTGAAGATATATCAGGACTCATAGAGGAAATTCGAAAAGCTCAACGGTAAGATTGTGCGGCAGATCAAAATCTCATAGAAACACGTCTGCCACAGGAACTCTTCCGATGCGGCATATGTTGTGAGTGATTAACGAACCGCAACGTAAACCAGCAAAGTTTCTCTGCAAACTATTTAGAATACTGGAAAAATTCATAAACAAAAACACAATCAAGAACAATTTCGAACTAGCAGATATCCTGGATAGAAATAACATCCAAGAAAACAAAATGGACCTATTTGAAATTTCATTCTTATATGCGTATTTTCTACTGAAACAAACAAATTCTGGCTTATGTAACCTGATTAAAAATTATCTTAATAATTTTCCTTTAGACAAGAAAAAGACAACAAAGATTATATTAGTTTGTATAATAAAAGACGTGCAATTTATATAAGAATGTAAATATTTCCGATAATTCAATGGTGTAACTATGAGAAGCAGAATTGCGCCATCCCTGTAAGATGTATTCCTGAGCTATTTTAAGCAAATAAGCCTGAAAACTCACCTGATTAACGAAAACTTTACAAAAGTTATGTAGATGATCTTCTATTTTTCATAAAAGGTAAAGACGACACATCGCAATTCCTAAAAATATTCAATAAAGCCGATTCAAACATCAAATTCAAACTTGATGTAAGGGACCACATAATATTTCTCTTCCTGGACATCCAGTTCACTTGAGAAAAAAATGGTCATTCGACAGTAAAAATACATAGAAAGTCTACTTTCACTAGGAAATACATCTATTACAACAGTAATGTGCCAAAATATCATAAAAATAACCTAATTAACAAACTAGCAAATCGATTCAAGGAGGTCTGCTCTGAATTGAAGATCGAAGAAGAGCTGGGTTTCTTGAGGACATATTTTCTAATGTATAATTCACCAAGGCGATTCATAGATGTCTTCATCAGACCACGTCCAATTCGTAATACAGAGGATACTGACAAATTGTTTTCCTAAACTTACCATTTAGAGACGAACTCCCAGCTTAAATTCTTTACAGCGTTAAAATCGAATCGAAAAGGCGCATTTCCCTAGTTTAAATGTTAAAATCGTGTTCAGCACACAGAAAATCACGAGGTTAAATGCCAACGATTCATTACCAATTTTTAAAGTCCTACATAGTTTGCAAATTGTCATGTATAAGTGATAGCATATATATTACGCATAAACCAAAGAAATTTATCAAAAATAATTCAACAACATTCATCACAGAAAGTGATTAACAACGGCGGACAGCATCAGGAAAATAAGCTAATGGGGATGGTATATTAAAGCGAAACACGCAAAAGGCAAAATCCAAAAACTTATTACCAATAAATGAAGACCTTTTAAATAATAATCTAAACACCCTTTTCAAAACTTTATACGTTCCACCAACACTAAATTTCACTCGACTGGCCACGAATCAATCAAACTATCTACAATTATCTTGCATAAAGGCGAGCCAAAACATCCATTAGACACGTGTAAATAATACTCGATTGTATTATTTTAAATTAAGAGAAGTGCGAAAATCGCCTCATTAGCATCATTACCAAAGGCAGAACTTACACGAAAATATGAGCGATCAATACAATATTCTGCACACCCTCTGTTGTTTTTAAGTTGAAAAGATAAAATTCATTAACAACAGGTAGAAAACATTTGCGAATGCAAATCCCGCAAAGCGAATACCTAATTAAAATCAAATCAATCCTTGCACGATTCATCAGATTTCGAACATCACTTTGTAATTAAGCGAACATTGATTTCGCGGGAGGTGATAACAATTATTTTACTCAAGGTTGCGATATTTGATGTATGCACCAGTTCCACTATATACCTACATTTTTCCGTAAAAACTAAGCCTTTTATTATGTTGTGAAGGCAGTTCATCAAGTAGACCACTATCGTCCTTATTGGAGACTCTTCACTTGTTGTCCAGAATTGGCCACAGACAGGGCTTGAACATGGGAACGTCTGTTTCTGAATCTTTTGCTCTAACCACTGGGCCACTACACATTATACAATGCTTAGTTCATACTGACAATTGTACCTATATAATGAGACTGTATTTTTTAAATAGAGATCGCAACCTTGATTCAAATAACCACCTTGTAATGCAATCAAAATGTGTCTTACCCACACACATGCATGCACACAGGCACACACGTACACGCATTCACAAATCAGCCAACAATAAATCACAAACTAAAAATTTATGTACCTCTGCAAATCATATTAGTTTTCGTTCACTTAATGAAATGGGAAAACGAAATGAATATAACTTAAATATGGTCGAGTGTAGTTGAGTATTCTAGAAATACACCTAAAATAATCCATTCTTCGCATAAAGTATACTTTTTATTAATCAGACGCAATGGAAATTATAAACATATTCAAAATCATACACTACCATCGTACTTATATATTTTACAATTTGCGTGTGTTTTATTTGATGCCGTAACATGACGACATTATCTGAACACGGTAAAACATTACATCTGGGAAATTTCCCCGATTGTTTGTCCCATATTTCCCGGCCAATTATAAGGTTGGTTTTTAGCGGAAATTTGGGCTTCTTCTAGAGAGTAACCAGCTAACTTGAAGTACTCGCGTAAATAGGACCACACCTATTGCTAATATCGTTCGTTTTGCCCTTCAGATTGTAGAATACCACATTTTCTATGGGATAGGCGATGTCAATAAGTAGATAATTTTTTTGTTGATCTGGCGAGATTAAAATAAATTTCTTTACTCCCACATTTTAACACAATCTCAGTCTGATTTCAGCTGATAAATCTTGTGTCAAACATTTACAAATCCCTGGTAATCCCCTTTTTACAATTTTTTCGTGCATAAACCTAGTCTTTTAATCAGTTCATTTTGCTCCGTTGGTTAAAATTAAACATTTTAAAATATTTAACTTTTGTGCCCATCTTACGAAAGAATAAATATACTATCTCAAGTATTTATGAAAGTGAAATAATTCTACTTTAATGAGAAGTTTGAACCACACTTTATTTATGCTCTCCAGATGTTCAGTACTGCTACTTTTTACTGGCTATTCTTCAAACATTACTTGCCGTTAATACGGTATCAATAAAAGATGACTTCGGACACATTGTCTTTTTATGGCTAAAAAGCGTTGTGTTGGTCTGTTGCACCTGAAACGTTGTTCTTTATAATTGATGCACGCCTAACACCAATTTTACTTTTTACAAAACAGGTATGTTATTGCTATGTCAAGCCTGAATAAATCCATTGCCGCATCTACGCAAATAACATTGATCACATGTAATCTAGGAATTTAGGTTACTGTGCATGCCAATTGTAGTGTCATTTTATTTTTTAGGCTAAACAGAGAAAGTTTGGTGGAGGATATGTTTAAAACAATATCAGTTACAGAATATGTGAAGGCTGTCGTTGAATGCAATCGTTATTTTACGCGTTTCATTGCCTCTTCATATTTATGACCTTGGTGACATGTAAAAGTACCTGAAACTTTCCGTAACAGATTTTATTTCGTTAAAATTGTTTTGCTTATCTATAAAATGTTGTGAGTAATTTTTAATAATATAAATATTGCGCTCAATAGCTTACACAGTCTGCTAGCTGTAAGACATATAAATATGCAATTTCCTAGTCCAAAGTGCTTTAACTAAACCCTTAATCAATTTCAAACATCTGTAGTTGCTGAAATGTGGATTGTCCGATGTACCTATTCTCTTCTTAAAGACTGATCTACACAACTTGCTATAAGTTTAAAGTTTGATCAGAATGTCAATAAATGTCAGGGTGTCTTATTCATTATTTGGTAATTATAAAACGGCTTTTATAATGCAATTTACTGAATTTATGAAGCAGTTCTTCATTATGCCAAATATAAAACAACCTAACGTTTGTAAAACCAAGAATTGTATAGTGTAGAAAAGACAATTCATCCAGTACACCGGTTTCGTCCTTATTTGGAACTCATCACGTATTGGCCAGAATTTGCCGCGGACAGGGTTCGTGATGAATTCCGAATTATGATGAAACCGGTCTTCTGGATGAATTGCCGCTTCTACACAATACAATTCTTAATTTATATTGACAAATGCATGTACTTAATAAGTCAGGTGTTTATATCAAGTTCGCAAACTTGATTCGAGCAAATGTTATCACCGCTCGCGCAACCAGTGTTCATTCAATTATATAACTTTTGTAAAGTTTTAATTAACTCAATAACCCCAAGGTCGTTAGCTCCAACATGTGCATAACAATTTATTTTGATCACATTAATTCCTGGGTTTTTGACCGATAAATCAGAGGATAAGATGAAATGAAAAACAAATTTTACAATATGAGTTTTTTGAAAATTATTATATGAGAATAAGTGCTTCACATATCTAAGAATCAAATATTCTATTAAAGCTGTCGTTAAATATGATCGAATATTTATAAATAAGCGATTATGTGCACATAGATATAATTTATGGTAGTATAAACAGGCCGAAGTTTTAATTTTGTCTTTTTGCAGTTTTGTTACGATTTTGGCTATTTAGAGAATATAAGGTGTGCTGCTCTGATGAAGACTTGCTAGACTGTCAAAATACCACATTAAAAATTGATATTTTTTGGATTGTGAGCCTTAATAAAATTCTTAATACCCTTTACGTGTGCGAAAATAAAAAGACATTACATCAGATGCAAGAACCGTTTATTTCGCATATTCTACTCAAATATCTAAAAATGAAGAACCCTATAGATATAAATTGAAAAACCAAATAAAATAGCAAAATTTAAATTTGGAGAGAGTGTGAAATAAGAGAACAAACAATGAAGTTCGTGCATCACCTACAGTTCAAGCTCAATGCCTGGACATGCTTCTTCTGCTTGCATAAATCCGGCTGCAATTTGTTTATCCACAAGTCTTCGTATGTGGCTAACTCCCTCTTGTTATTGCATTTAGTAATTAAAATAAATGCTATGTCTGGAGAACATACGTGTGAGTACTCAACGATATGTTACGCAATCGCTGACCTGTATTCATCATTATATTTAAAACATGAGTTTGAGTTGCAATGTTTTCTCATTCGAGTGATTATCCGTCTGATCGATTGGCCTACGTAAGTTGATCGACAACTTGACGTCGACATTAACGGCTGTTCCTCTTTGATTGCTGGTAAAGGCAAGTGTGTTGCCCTAAATAACACTTGTAATTTAGCTTCATTTAATGTGTGTTAATGCAGCTTCAACATTATTTTTTACTATTTGCGAAACTGCGTCCCGATTATTTTAGATGTTCAGATGACTGCTTTTTCTGTTCCAAAATCCATCTTTTTCTGTTGACTTCCCATTTTAAAAATTGATTAAGTTAATTTTCTAGAATAGCCATGAGGCATAAAATATAGTTATAGTCTGAAAAACATGTGACATAACGGTTTTATTACCACGCCGTTTCCAAATGAAATTTAAATATTGCTGAAATAATAAAGGTTTCTACGTCAAACCCATCACGCACTTTTCATCGTCTATGAGAACGCGATGCATTAATTTACAAACTACACTCTTCTTCTTGATCTTTAGGAGTAAAAGTGTCAATCGCTCGTGATTATGTGATTAAGAATATCTATTCGATTTTCAGTACTCATAACTTTTTGTTGCCACTCATTTAATCTGCAGGAATCCATGTTTTCGTAAACAGAGCAATCTTCCAATCCTATAGGTCCATTTTATTTAATTATTGCCGCAAAACTGTAGAACAAGGATATTTTGTCTCTGGATATTCAACTCAATAAAATCGCATAGCATGGTCTACACGAAACAACTCCGTCATGGACCTGACACCTGAATTCATTTAAAGCTGTCAAGGATCACGACTCCATCCTACTTTCCTTTACATATCGAATTAATTTATTTTCACAGAGAACGTGATACCGAATTTATGTTCAATTTTAATTTTACTGTTATCATAATTTCTTTTAAGTTACAAGGTTCTCTCATTCGAGTAATTAACCGTCTGGTCGATCGGCCTACGTAGGTTGATCGAGAACTTGCGCATGTATATTGGTAAATAATATTTGATGTCGAAATTAACAACTTTTTCTCATTGATTGCTGGTAACGACATGTGTGTTACTCTAAATAACACTCGTAGTTTAGCTTTATTATATGTGCATGTTAATGCCGCTTCAACTTTCTTTTGTGTTATTCAGGAAACTGCATCCCCCTTAAATGAGATGATTTATGTAGACTCTTTTCTTTTCTGGTCCGTAATACGTCTGTTTCTGTTTAATTCCCCTTTTAATAATTGATTCAATTAATTGTCAAGGATAGCCATTAGACATTAAATCGTTAATTGCTTTATTATATTCGTTTTCTTTTGAAACTTCACTAACTAACCTGTCAATTCTTGAAAAGCAGCCACGAACTGTTGATAATTTATATTGAAACAGCACAAAACTGCTGTAATGCAAATACTGTGCAGACCATGTTGGTTTATGGTAAATTGTTCTGTTTAATTTACCATCAGTTTCTTTCTTTATTAGTACACTTAAGAAAGGCAGATTATCATCTTTCTCGTGCTCTGATGTGAAACCGATATTCTTGTGTGTTTTATTGAAAATTTGAAGCAGTGTACGCGATTGCGACTTTTTCTTAAGGACAAGGAATATGTCATACACGTACCGTATATATTGAGCAGATTTACTTATGTCACTCCTTAATGATGTGTTATCTAGATGTCCTAGAAAAATCTCAGCCAACACTGGAGATAAGGGCTCCCCATTGCCACACCATCAGTCTGTTTATAGATGCTTTCATTAAAACGAAACCGTAAATCTGTCGTCCATAATAAGATAAGCTTGCGTAAAGTGTGACCTGGCACTGGCGATGGTAATATGTCGTGTTCTACCGCTTTGACTATAATGTCAATTAGTTTTGCATTTGAAAAGGGTACTATGAATTAATGAGATATTAAAAATGCTCATTTGAAGGCCTTTCTTTTAATTCTTGGCACAGATTGCATTTCGCATCTGCATCACATATAATCATAGATGTCTTCCTACTTTTTGAATAAATTAGGATTTTTTATACGTAGCATAAGATTTGTAGCACTGATGGGAAAAATTTTTTATATGCATGTTTTCAATGATGGTGAATACTGAACTTTTTCACAATAAAGAAAAACCCAAATAAATAATATGCATTTATTTAAATACTGCGAACTTGATTTGAATAGCAAATGCGCAACTGTTAGGTTAAAATTCGAGATTAACGCGTATTGCCTAAACGCAACCTGAGTACAACTAATAATAGTTTACTATTAAAATAAGATACTAAACTGACATAAGATTATGCTTTCGGAATCCTTATTAGAGGCATAGTTTTAAGAAAAATAAGGATGAAATTCACGATATCAAAATGTGTCCATTTTGTGTAGGGCTTGATTAGTGCTTGTGCATATTTCTTTGGCTTAAATTTATCTGCCATGTTTTATTTTGGATGGTGGAATATTTAATGTTCACCTATGTGTATGGTTATTATCACAAATGCTGGGCAATTTGCAAATATGGGGCCTGCTAACAGTTTAATGAAATTTATTACTACGATATATAGATTCAACAATGTGTGTATGCTCGATTACTGATTTATTTTAATCAATATATTACGTTTGCTTCTTGGATTGTATGTAGCATTCTAACAAACTTATGCGAAATCTGCAGCTAGATTTCCAAAGAAAATTCACATTTATCAAAACTAACTGATTGATCCGCTTTTAATCTGCATCATCACATCGACCAGTGACAACACCTAAGTTACGCGAACACATATGTGTGACTTTAACACGCATAGAAATGACGCTAGAAGAGCATAAATTTGTGAAACAAAGGCAGTAAAGTTAAAGATTAACAAAATTTGCTGTGGCACAATATCCTAATGTGGATAAAACATATTTGCGTAATAAAGGATACATAAAAATGGGAGATTTCCAAGAATTTGCAGATAAGATTCGAACATTTTCCCTGAAAAACCGTGCCGTGCATTTCAAAATATGCAATTTTTTAAAATTATCATTTTACATAGGTTAATTAATCTGGTTTTAACATCTGAGTATAACACAAAATATGGGAAAGAATTTCTAATGTGAAGAAATTAATGCGTTACGAGAATTTTCTGCACGCAAGTCCTATTTCAGTTTGGTTTGTGACAGTTGCATCCGCTAGTTAAAAACCACGACATAAATGGCACACTTGACATTTGCCTAAGGGAGGTGAAAATTTTTGCACTCGGCTTCAGTTAATACCAATCGAATCGTATATTTTCAGGCTTAATAGACTAAACTCATGATTTCTCATGAATAATTTAAATTAACAAAACTTTTAAAAAGCCATTTGCTTATATATGAAGGGTTTTACAACAGGAAATTTTTAAACTATATTATTAATGTAAACGTGAAATTACGATGGAAAATGAAATTCATCAAGTAGACGGTTTTGCCTTTAATTGATAATTATCAAGTATTACCGGATTTAACATTCGGGATTTTAGTTGGGAAGAGATGCCGTATATGTTCCACCTGAAGAGACTACCGATTAAATTAAATTGTTTGATGACTTAAAATGCATATAGCGCGGCTTCCGTGGCGCAGTGGATGAGTGAATCACCAAAGAAAAAAATTCTCCGGTTGGAGCACCGGTCTCGGGAATTGTCATTTAAATGGTAAGCTCAAAATATGGAAACCAGTCAACTTGATGAATTCGATTTACTACCACACAAACATACATATAGTTGCTATACGTATATATATATATATATATATATATATATATATGTGTATGTGTGTGTATGTGCAATTTTAATATAATTTTAGTGCAACGATTTTTATGCATTTGTAATTTGAATTGAGAAATGAATCATGTAGGGAAGTACAAATTATATTTAAAGCAGGTATATAAAACACGATTAAAAAGGGCAATTTCATTTTCGTTAGAACTCAACTCGTTTGTAATATCCGGTATTTAATATGGTCAATATTTTTGAAAGTAAGGGTGATAAAGTTGGATTAAACGCGAATTAAACAAGAATATAAAAGAAACGGAAAATCTACATTCTGAGGAACACGCAAGCGCGCGTACAAAAGGAACAAAACACCTGGAATTAAGTCTGTAATAGGTAAAACACAGATCATGGAATTTTGATAAGTCCATTTTCGCATTTTTTAATACATTTAAGTAACATTTAACATGGAATTATAGCTGAAACGCCGTCATACTGTACAATAGTTACACGCAAGTAAAGAAGCAACTTGCGAGGCAAATGTCAATGGCTTGCTTTATTATTCTGTTTTCTAGAACTTTTGATAATGGATGAACCAAAAGCTTTTCAATAATTTTTTCGAGCTTATTATAAACACCAATCTGATTGTATCTAAACAACTTCACAACAGTTAAAAACTACCCTCAATTACGTGTGCTGACGAGTTTCTACCTCTCATGATAATCAACAGAGCACGACGTTGACTTGTTTGTATGTGTGAGCGTGTCTGTTTGAGCATCAGTTTCAACTTCTTCCGCTTCTTCTTTATTGTTTTATAATATATGATTTTAATCACTATTAGGAAAATTAGCTTTTTAAACTTATATATCTGATTTACGATAAATTTATACTACATAATATGCTTTATTTCTCAATTCAATTTATATATATATATATACATTTTATAAAATACAATGCCTTCGAATATTACAAATTTTATTATATATCAGGAGGAGAAACGCAGTTATTAACATGCCCTCTGTTTAAGTTGCATAATTATCTCGAGAATACACAATTACAAATTACAATAAATACAAAAAGTCAGCATGATTTTTTATATGAATTTTCCTATCCTTCATGTTTAAATAAAAGGAGATAAAAATTTATATAAGAAAATTCATGGATTTTGAAAAAAGTTATTTTAATTAAACTTACGTTCATGAAACATACACCAATTTAATATTTTGTCGATCATTTATATAAAACAGCAAATCAAATGGCCTTAGAAATTTTCGAAATCATGTTTATCAACTTGAAATATAACTCGCAGTATCAAATTTCAGTTCAATTGTAGAAAAACAACTTGATTTAAATAATTTTAAAGCTTCAGTATATTTGAATAGCAGAATTTATGTTGTACTGGCAGAAATGTTATGTTAACTGTGGAATTTCAATGTAAATCAGATTCAATTATATTCTTGTTGAATAAAATCTCAGAAATTTTGTCATGTCACATTGTTAATTTGTCTGTTTTACAACGTATTCTATGGTTTAAAAGTATTTTCGAACGAAATATGTTTAAGAGAAAAATAAATAATACAATTAAATAATAAGAATTTTAAAAGTTTTATTGAGGATTGAAGAAGCAGCTCTCTTTTACTCGTTGAAATTAAATCCGTTCAATATTAATTATACTAAATATAAAATAAATCCATTCAACTATTTTTGAACGTGTTTGATTTACAGTTGCTGGTCCATTAGGTTTTATTAGAATAAATATTTTGAAATATTATATATATATATATATATATATATATATATATTACACTCGTTATTCAAAAATGATGCACGTTTGTTGAAGGAATGTCGTTGTTGCGATACTGAATTAATTGAAATTACCTGATCTGCGTTTTGACTAACGCAGCCTTCATTGTTCCAGTAATTTTCTTTTTTCATAATATTTCGATCTACATTACCGTAGATCTTCATCAGATGCATTTCACGAAACAAAGGAAACACTTATATTACAGTTAAATACTGTTTGTTGCGAAGAACTAATATATATGCAAGTATGTTTTAGGTTTTGCGAACCTAGTAACAAATTAGTTCAGTTGTGACCAGAAGGATAAACCAAAGGCAGCATGAACGGAAAGTATAATCTCATGCACATTCGTTTCGTGCTTACTGGCGACTCATCAGTAGGAGCCGGTATTACGCCCTTTAACCACTATATATTTGGTAGAAGAATGTGGAATAATAGGACGGTACAATCTCCTAGACGAATGTGTAAACCTGTAATAGTGAAGCTAACATAATCTAAAGTCAACGACAATACGACTTCAATGCTAACTCACACTATATAATATATATACCGAGTCTGTAAAGGATACTAACACTATGGCTATTGTGTTAGTAACTGATACCTTTTTGAAATCGATGAGTACCGGATACTAACACTATGGTTTCCGAGTCGGTACCTGATACCAACCTGATGGATATAAATTTATGCTAATGTTCACCCAAATTGAGAATTACAACAATTTCCGAACACCTGTTACTCCAGTTAAACCATACATTCTGGCCTTCATCGATATCAGTTATCACATTTTGCGGTAAGCATGACATCATTCAATTCAATATATTACAGTTAAATACTGTTTGTTGCGAAGAACTAATATATATGCAAGTATGTATTAGGTTTTGCGAACCTAGTAACAAATTAGTTCAGTTGTGACCAGAAGGATAAACCAAAGGCAGCATGAACGGAAAGTATAATCTCATGCAGTAAGCACGAAACGAATGTGCATGAGATTATACTTTCCGTTCATGCTGCCTTTGGTTTATCCTTATGGTCACAACTGAACTAATTTGTTACTAGGTTCGCAAAACCTAATACATAAATGAAACACTTGCTTCATTTGTTTCGTGAAATGCATCTGATGAAGATCTACGGTAATGTAGATCAAAATATTATGAAGAAAATAAAGAAAATTACTGGAACAATGAAAGCTGCGTTAGTCAAAACGCAGATCAGGTAATGATGCACGTTTCTTTAATTGATTTTATAGCTTGCAAGAACGGCTTGATGTCAGGGTATGCCATTTTCCTCATGAAATTGTCTATACTATATAGTTCGGACTAAATTGTGTAACTAAAATATTTGTTGCGGCTACATTTATATTCATTTTGCTATTAAAATAAAAGGTATAAAAATATTTAATTTAAATTAACCAGCACAATCTGTGAAATTTTGTTGAAATGGTTACGGTTTTTGGGGAAATCTTATTCAATCCACATTTTCAATTTGTTCAAGATATTAATCTATAGTTGTTTGCACTTGATCGATTAATATTCAAACTCGAACTGATGGATATGTCTTTTTTATATAATATAGATTTCATTGAGATATAATATATAATAACTTATCGTAAAACCCACCTTGAAATGTCGATATTATTTTTAACATCGTAATAAACTTCTATTTTTCTATTTCTCTGTGTTTAATATCTAAAAGAATCTTAGAAAAAGTTTTTTTGGTTGGTGGTCTTCAACCAGGTGGATTATTTTGTGTTGCTGAACTGCTATTTGATTTGCTCTATAAGTGGCATTTTCAAATATGTATAGCGCTTCTAAAATTTATTAATAGCATTATGTTCAATTAAAAATGTTAAACGCCAAGATGAAGAAGATCTTAAACAATCATGATTGCGAGTGTGGTGGTAACAATTATTTAAATCAAGTTTTCATTCTTGAAGTAAACGCCAATCCAATTGTATTTAACTAGTCGTCGAAGAGCATAGCAAAACTACATATTGATATAACATCCAGACTTATATTATGTTATTGTTTGTGACTGCATAAAAATTATACAGCAGACATTTCCAGTCAGGTACAATGTGTGCAAGACTATTAGAGGTGAGAGAAGCATATCTTATTTTGCTATCCATATATACGAATTGCAGGTTTATCCACGATAATCAATTTGCCGTCGTTCTCTGATGATCATCATGGAAATTCGAAACGCGTCGAGACGCGTGACTAAGTGTAGTTTTGCTACGTTGTTCGACGACTGGTTTAACATAATGGCATTCGTGTTTATTTCAAGCTCGCAAACTTGATTTTAAAGAAATGAAGAAAACCTGCTGAAAACATTAATCAATACAGATTTGCATAAATGCATATTGCAGCCGATATTTTTCTGGTTTTTGTGTAGCTGATTGCAATAGATTAAACTTAGTCAACGATTGAAGTTTAGCCACGCTAAGCTAAATTAAATTTCTTCTTATACAGGTGAGGTATTTGCGTGTTAGCATCGAAGCAACACGTTGGATAGAAAAAGGTCTCCAACATATTATTAGATCCTGTCTTAATTTAATTTTGCCCGCGACATGAAATAAACAGTTATCAGAGCTTTTCTTGCCTCAAATGTTGTTGCATTTCCGTCAATTCTTTCGTCCTAATATTTTGAAATAACATTTTAAAGGTCTTCTTCACAGTATCACTTGCCATTAGAAACACTTTAAACGAAAATTTACTTTTATTATTACTTGTTTGCAATTATTCTTACGATGAGTGGTTCTGTGAGGAAGGCGATTTCAAAATATGAGGTATTAATACGAAAAAAGCTTAGATAATTTCGGCACAACAATGGATTAGCAATTGCAAACAAACTCAAATTTTCAAATAAAGTATTGTCACTATAATTATGTTAAGCATTGATTTATGGTCCATAGCTTTGGTGAGAAATGCTATCACATTTTAAACGAAAATGTTTATCCATTATATCAACTTATATATGAAAAATAGCACAAAAAACCATCATTATGTGCCTAAATGTAAATGATTATATTTGCATTATCGCACAGACTTATTCACAATAAACTGTTTATGTTGAAACAAATTAAAACTTGACAGATATAAATTTTAATGCATAAATTTCCCCTTACGAAGGCATTACATTTCGTTTATAAATAAATGCTTTAAATTACAATCAAAGTTTAAAGCTGTTTGAAGAATTGAGTACTTGATTTACGAATAGATATCGCCTGATTGGATTTGTGTTGTTCGGAAAAGTGATGCTTGCAGTTGTATAACACATGGCAACCATCAAGTGTATATGCCCTACTCTAGATTTTGCAAAATCCATGATTCAGCGTGTGCTTTCTTCCATGATTTAGAGACAGCAAAGTCAAAATTTACACATGTAGTAGAATGGAATATGGTTATCGTACCAAATGCTTTATACGGCCGATATTTACGTGTTTATATAACACAAAAGCAATTTTTCCAGTGTTTATATTTATTTCAAGCATTTTAAAAATATTTAGAATATTCTGTTTTTTAATTCAAGGTTTCAAGGCTTGAGATATACACTAATCCAATCGAATTTAACCAGTCGCAAAATAAAGTAAACTCCAGTCAGTTACACGTACTGACGTGTTTCTATACACTATGGTCATCACAAGAGCACAATTAAAAACTGATTGACGAAGATAAACCACAACAGCAATGCCTATATAAAGTGTAGAAAATAAGATATACAGTTCTTACCTATAGTACTCTCGCATACGTCATAATTGACAGTAAATGCCAACTAAACAATTATCTACAGTCCTGAAAATACCATTTTGCAAAATTTGTCTCAAGTGCACAAATTATGCGGTCGAGCAATTACTTACTGCGCGGCTGGTGACACCAATACTTATAATCATGTAAAATTTTATAAGTATGGCGAAATATATAAAAATGCTATGTATGTGACAACATAGAAAATTTGCAGCTGGAATTTCTAGTCAAATACAATATATGCAAGTCTACTAGAGTGAGAACCGCATATATAATTTTCTATTCGTTATGAATTTATTGCGGATTGATCTGCGTGAATCAGTTTGCAGTCGTGTTATGATGATACATTTAATAGTTTAAAACGCGTTCGTATGTGGGCCTGACAATAGTTTCTTATATATCACGAGACCTGTTAGCTAAAATGGGATTGTGCTAATCTTAAGTTAGAAAAAGTTATTTAATGATTGTTTAGTGGACATTTTTTCAGTTTTTATAATTTGGCAATACATATAAAAAGTCTAAGTTTAAAATAGCATAAAGAAAAAACAATGTTTAAGATTTGGCAAAAATCACTTACTAGCCTGTCTAATAAAAAAGGGAAAAGTGAATATGAAAAGGCTTGAACCTAAAATAGGTATATATAAATCAATTATTGCTAAAATCAAACAATGAAATTTTATTATGCTATATTAATGATTCTTGTTGTTTAAAGTGCTACATTCAGTAGGAGTTGTTGAATCTCATCCTGGCATAATAACGGAGCTAAGGCATTTTAGCAGCACCACTAATTTAAAGCTCCGGTTAAAATTTTTTCGTTAAGGTTTATTCCTATAAACACCTAAATTTATTTGCCTTGTTCTACCGTCATTAATATTAAACTTTCAAATTTTGATCATCTTGCTTTAAAAAAAGATAAATTTCTTTTTACCGGAGTATTTATGTAAATCGGCAAGGACTTTGCTGACATAATTTAAAATGTTGATTTTAATTTTTAAATTAAAATAAATCTTTTTTTCTAAAAATATTAAATATTTCTATAGTCAAATGTGCATTATCTAGTACGCATTTAACAGGCAAAGATACGTATAAGCATACGCGCTTTTCTCTTAAGAAAGTTAATTTATAAAAAGATTTCGTTAGAGGTACATAATGCACAAATTATCCTAAATAAGTTTATGAAGATATAAGTTTTAAAATCATAAGTTTTTAACAAATGGCATTTGGCAGATCCAGTCCAGCTTATGTTGAAATGTAATTATTTTTATTCTAGTAACATTAATGACAACAATTTTCATAACTTTATTCATTTTGTACTTTTCATTTAAATGCTAAAAGAATACTAATGGCTTTATTTTTTATGTATTAGTAATATTCCAAGCTCACTTTTGCAGTAGTGGGTAATGTCACAACGTCATATAATAGAGTTTTTTTCGGTAAATTTTTATGCATACCAGTCCACAATAAATATTAGTTATTGAATAATTAATGGTAGATTTAAGATAATTTTCCTGAAACTTTAAATAATGTGCATAAATACCTTTAGCTCTAGGTGGATGAGATACATCCAGCTCCACTGCCTATGTTAATTGCACTCATTTATTAGGCACGGACTGCTGTTAAGATTATATAATCATGAATTAGTATACATTGTCAAATAAAACAACAATTTATAATCCTCAGAAAATAATTTTTCTTAGTTTACGGACATAATAATTAAATTTAAAACTCATATCACCTGAATTGACAAGCGAAAAAAGGAGTTACGTAGACTTTGGACATGTGAAATATGCTGATCAAACTTCATTGCAAAACACATTTCGTATTCTGTAAGAATTCATGTGCTTAAAGCGAAATTCATCAGTGTTTCACATAAGTCATAAAGCTAGAATATGTAATTGTGTATGAATACGTAAAATTAGAGCACAGTAATATATTCATTCCAAGTTACTGGCAATTAACATTAAGGAAGAATGCTCTTTATTAATAAAATAATATATTTTTAATTCCACGACGCTTTACTCTAGTCTGATGACCTGGAAGTGTTAGATCTGACGTTTATGAGTGCCAGAGTGTAAAGTTTTGCTGAATACCGGTAATGAAGCATTTTCATAATCTATAACACACCACTTCAAAATATATTATTTACAAGTAGGGATTCGTTTAATTAAGGGAAAATATTTATTTTAGAGCTTATGAATGAATGAAATAATCTTATGTAACCCAACGTCAAACTTGAATAAAAGTATTTATATATTACAGTAGAGTGAAAAGCCAACTAATTGTTCTCAAATGGATGATTTTCGTCTATTAGCAATAACGAAATAAAGTCAATTAAATAAGGTTAATATTAGTATAGATGCTTAAAATATTACACGCGATAAATTTCAAGCAAACTATTTCACATTATATAAGCAGCTGTATGAAATGAGTATAACTTTTCTATTGGTTTAAATAGCAGAATCTCATATTTGAACGTGTGAGGTAAGAACAGAGACATTAGAGGGTTTTAAATGGTTCACTAACTCAGAAGTCCAGCAAACTGTCTGCCTCATGTTAATGCAACGCAAAATCTAAACTTCCAGTTCACCGAAAACTAGTTAAAATAATAATATACATTGTTCCTAGGAGTTGCAATTTAAAAAAAATTAATTTCAACTGTGAGCCTGCATAGTTACTTTTAGAGTATTAAAAATGCTATAACTATTTGAAAATTCAAAAAGAAATAATCATATTATATACTTAGTATTTACAATAATATTATAATACAATCTTCAAAAGTTATTAATTCAATAAAAATGCGATTTTTCTCTTTATTGATTAGCTTAAGTTATTAATAGCCGAATATAATTAATTTAATTGTTAAACAAGATTAAATTTAAAATGTTTGAATGTAAACGTTAAAAATAGAAATATAAATGTTCAATGAATAAATCAATTCGCTTCATTTTTTGGAATGAACTACTGAAATCAACTTCTTACATTTAAATCGTTATAGTTCCAATAATATCCTTCACATGTCTGCCAATTTCTGCTTATCGTAAATTTTTTCGAATTCCTTTACCACATGAAGCTTTAAAATTTACTTACTACACATTATTTCGAGCCATTGTTATTGGAAATGTGATATATTATGTTAATTATAATTTTGAGCCCCTCCACGTTTTCGACTATTTATTTTGTTTAACATGAGATTCTGCCAGAAATGTATATGAGTATATATAGGAAACTCCAATTTCATTAAATATTCTTTGTCTATTAAAACCTATTACGTAGTGTCATATTTAGGAAATATATGGAAACCGGTATGTTACTGTGCAAAATTAGCAACTTACATTCATGTAAAAATTTAGCTGCAAGACATTTCATGCTGGTGAAAATAATGATTCATAATCGACGACATGCTATTATATAGCAAAATAATTCTACAAATATCGATTCAGACGACCACGTAAGTATTTATTTAACTTTATACTATAAAGAATTTATCAGAAAAATCGTGTTAAATAAACATGAAACTAAGTTTTAATTGCTTGTGTATGTGTGGAGTATCGTAGCGTCAAAGTCCAATATAAGACTGCTTGTATATATATATATATATATATATATATATATATATATATATATATATATATATATGTTACAAATTAAATGGTACGACAGAAATCAACAAAGACAGAGGTATTGCAAGAACATCATTGGTAAACTCTTGAATTATTCATTTATGTTACTTTAACGTAAACCAAGTTTTTGTTTACTTTAGAGAAACTAGTATGTGATAGTGTATGAATGAAAAAAGTGCATAAATAATAACGCGCATGTTTTTTTAAAAACACATCATTGTTTCATGAGTAAATTCGAATGAGAGTAATAATAAATATAATTATTTTAAATGATATTTTAAAGTACATTTTTAATAATTTTGATTATTTTGATACATCTCAAACAGATTTATCCTCTAAAAGAACATATTTATTAAGAAATGTATTAATTAAGCTGTCTACTATTTCACGCCTCTCACATAACGTAAACTTAATAACCACACAAATTATTGAAAAAAACTGTCCTTTGGAGCCATTTATTTTATAGTTTAGTCGCTTGCGTTTCTTAGAAATTATTTCCGTTCTTAGATTTCTATTTCAAAATTAATTTCGATGGCAAGAGTCATTCTAACATGATCCTTGCAACATTCATATTGGAGAAATATGTTCCTGAAAAAGGGAAACCTGGTAGAATCTCAATCAATTGACCTTTCCATAGGTAACTAGCAAGTTGATAATTTTCTTCGTTGTGGAAAATGAATGACGAACATATTACAAACTTCAAAATTATCGAGAAATCTACTTGAATAATGTTAAATTTTGACAAAGCGACATCAACGTATTTTTCCGTTCATATAAGTACAATAAGTAAACAAACATTGATTGCATGGGAGGTAATGACAATTTATTAGATCAAGATTACGATGTTTATATACATAATTAAGCGATAAATGGTTGCACGGGCGATGATAAAGATTATCTAAATCGAGATTTCTGGCTTGATATGAACACCAATCCCATTATATTTTTGTGCAATTTGCAGTATAAACTGAACATTGTATGATATAGAAAAGGCAATTCATTCAGTAGACCGGTTTCTTCCTTATTGGGAACTCTTCGAGTATTGCACAGAATTGGCCGCAGACAGGGCTCTAACACGCTCACTTCTGCATCGAATTTTGTGACTCTAAACACTAAGCCACCATGCCGCACGCTAAAAACAATTTTCAATTATACATTAAATAATTAACTTTTGGTTAGCTTTATCTTCAGGTGGGGCCTAATAGGCGTCTATTGAAGCCTAGACCTCCAACTTGTCTCCACAAATCTTTCATTAAAGAATGGACACAATGTTACCTGGGGAAGTGGTATTAAATTGAAATTTTATACGATTAAACGATCAATGCTTGCGCGGGCGGTGATAACTATTACTTAAATCAAGATTGTGAACCTGATATAAAAACCAATCTCATTGTCTGTATAAATTTGTAAGTATAAAATAAGCATTTTTTCATGTAGGATAGATAATTCATCCAGTAGACCGGTTTCGTCATTATTGGGAACTCTTCAAGTAATGCCCCGAATTGACCCCGGACTCCTCTGAGTCAAACTGTTCTACAATGCAAGATTTGTGGTGGCAATTTGGAAGTTTAAGTTTAATGGACGCCATATAAGCTCAACTTGAAGGAAAGTTCAACGAAGTATTTATTAGTTGGTATGTAACGGAAAATTTCGTGAAGCGTGGATTAGGATGGCCCGAAGCAGTAGTGCTCAGTTACGAGCCCAGTAGTCATTGATTTCAATAGCAATAGACGAAATTATCTACATAAATAAATGTGACTTACGTTATAAATATACCTATTTTATTCTTTACAAGTGACAGATCGAAAAATGACTACCGTCAGTTGCAGGCAATGACGCGTCTCAAAATATCATTTCCTTTATCATAGAAAAAACCTCAAATTGACTAACGAGGACAAAATCACAAAGTACGTTAAAAGTTTTAAAGAAGTTTACGTGACTCTCGAACATTGTACTCTAAAACAAATCAAATTTGCCTGAAATATCTGCTAAACAAAATCTTTGCTGTCACTAAGAATAAAGATTTTACAGACTTCGCAAAAATTACGTCAGCTTTCCAATAATTATAGTAGTCGTTTTGAGTGTGGTAACAGCATCATATATTCATGATACTATTTCCGTAGGCACAAATATAAAGACATCCTATCAGATACAAGAACCATTTCTTTCTAATTTTCACCTAACGTATCTAAAAATGAATATAACTATATATATTTATATATATATATATATATATATATATATATATATATATATCTATACAATGAGAAGGAAAAAATTCATTTAATAACCAAATGGTAGTTCGCCAGATGATTTCGATTATACTCAACAACTGATTACAATCTTTCTATTATATACATACTGAGTTTTCATTTAATTAATCGAGTGATAAATAGTCTGATATTCAATTTCATTTCTTTTTAGTTTTGGTGGCTTATTGCCGGTAGATTTGTGTGTGTTTACGCTTAAATATATATGTGTGTGTCTGTGTGTATTTAGGGTTCATTCTCATTTGATTGTATAAACATATTTGGTATCTGGTTATTCTTGTATTGATGGATTAATTTTTGACGGTGTTTGCTTTTTGGCTATTATGTGTACTAATGTCTAGCCCCGTTTGTCTTTCATTTCGCTTAGTTCTTGAGTTTTTTCCCATTGTAGCAGCTCAGATTATGCGGATTGCAGTGTTGATTGCTCATATTGTTTTGCAATTTCTGTCACTGTCAACGGGAGTAGTGATTACGTTTCACCGGCTGTTGATTTTACAGTTTAATACTGTTTGTTGCGAAGAACTAATATATATGCAAGTATGTATTAGGCGTTGCGAAACTAGTAACAAATTAGTTCAGTTGTGACTAGAAGGATAAACCAAAGGCAGCATGAACGGAAAGTATAATCTCATGCACATTCGTTTCGTGCTTACTGGCGACTCATCATTAGTTCTTCGCAACAAACAGTATTTAACTGTAATATATTGAATTGAATGATGTCATGCTTTCCGCGAAATGTGATAACTGATATCGATGAAGGCTAGAGTGTATGGTTTAACTGGAGTAACAGGTGTTCGGAAATTGTTGTAATTCTCAATTTGGGTGAACTTTAGCATAAATTTATATCCATCAGGTTGGTATCATGTACCGACTCGGAAACCATAGTGTTAGTATCCGGTACTCATCGATTTCAAAAAAGGTATCAGTTACTAACACAATAGCCATAGTGTTAGTATCCTTTACAGACTCGGTATATATATTATATAGTGTGAGTTAGCATTGAAGTCGTATTGTCGTTGACGTTAGATTATGTTAGCTTCACTATTACAGGTTTACACATTCGTCTAGGAGATTGTACCGTCCTATTATTCCAAATTCTTCTACCAAATATGTAGTGGTTAAAGGGCGTAATACCGGCTCCTACTGATGAGTCACCAGTAAGCACGAAACGAACGTGCATGAGATTATACTTTCCGTTCATGCTGCCTTTGGTTTATCCTTCTGGTCACAAATGATCTAGTTTGTTACTAGGTTCGCAACACTTAATACATACTTGATTTTACAGTTTGCTGCAAATACGAACGAATGTATTTTGAGGTTAGTTTAATGGATGTTTTTGATTGCCTGTATGCTAGTAAATTGCAGTTTGGTTCCGGGATTCGTGGTCAGTTGTGTAAAATATAATGTTGGTGAATCATTTGAAACTGTTGGCCAACTGGCCATGAATTACAATAAATTAAGAATTTACCAGAATTCAGTAAGTACAAACTTCCATTAGACAAGCCTTTCAAACAATGGTCGGATGCGCAGCTAACATTAGTAACAACAGTTCGCAAACGGAATCTCTACCACTTTTATATTTGACAGAAATTGCTAAAAAATGTGAGCGATCAACAATGCAACCCGTACATCCTGCGCTGTTACCAAGGGGACAAAATAAATCCCAAGAATACGAAGATACAAAAGACAACATCCGGGTAGAAAGCATTTTTACCTGTAATAGTCAACAAAGGAAACACCTTTAAAAGAAACATGTTAGACGACAGGAAAACACCTGGTTAAAACTCAATCTATCAATAGAGGAATAACCAGATCTCATGCAACACTTTTTTATCCAATAAGATTGACTCCTTTACTCACATATGTATTTTCACTCTCACAAAAGCCTGCAATCAACCAAAAACTATAAATAGACGTAAAGCTGAAAATCAGACAATTTGTCACCCACTTAATAAAATGAAAACCCTTGAATGTATGCGAATGTAAGTTTGTAAAGAGTTGTTGAGGACGTCCGAAATAAACTAGCCATGAACCACTTTTTTATTAAATGTGTTTTCACGTCTTAATACGTATTAAAACGCAAAAATCTTTGTGAAGCTACTGAACAAGCAATCAATTTCGTGCATCACTTCTAGTTCAGTCTCATTGCCCGGACATTATTTTTCTGCTCTCGTAAATCAAGCTAAATTGCTTTTTTCCACAGAAATTCATATTCGGCTAACTCATTTATGTTATTGCATCTAATAATTATCTCATATGCCACGTCTGCAGAACACACGTACAAAGTTTCTGCGAGATGTTACGCAATAGCAAACGAGTATTCACCGATTGGATAAATTTTCCTACACAATCGAAATTTCCTAAAAAAACCCAGACGCATTTATTCACAATTATTCAAAAGTGATCTTGTCAAAACACCAGAAATAATTACTGTCATTAGGAGCAAAATTTTGCATAATCAAGAGAAACCTAAGTGAACGCGACATTATTGACTACCAGGCTGGAACGGAAAATTTCCACAATGACTTTACGAAAGACACCGCCCGACCGGCATTCAATGGACAAGGACTGAAAGCTGAGATAGTTAGCGCACTACAGCAATACAAGAAGGAATTCAAAGGCAGCCAAATCATCACTTAAAATCACATAGACGAACTCCCAAAACTACAATCAGACAAATCAATACGACTTGCTACACCCGCCAAAGGATCAAAAGTTGTTATACTTGAAGCCGACGCTTATAGAAAGTCCATGAACGATATTATAAATGATCTATCTAAATTGAAGCAAGACATCAAACAGAAGTATAATTCAACAAATATCGATTCAACAACAAACAAGACTGAGCACGCCATCGACCAGACTCAACAAAAATTCAGTTGGATTTGCAACAAACTGAAAAAGGTAAAATAGCTGCACATACGGTGCCAGAAATTTCGGAAACATATGCATTCAATACTGCAATCCGCACCTACACTGCTACCAAGTGGAGAAAGAAATTGCGCAACAAGGTGAAACTAAAGGCTCCACTCGGAAAAATAGCACACGTACACGTAACAGCCAACAATGCGAACAGATGGTTAACTCTCAAGCCATCAATACAATAATGACCAGATCGCAGGCATCACATTGCAACACAGCGAGAAAGACTTACATGCAAACAGGCAAACACACAGACACAAACGCATACACATTTACCAATCAGGCAAAACAAGAAATAGAAGTAAAACCGAGTAAGATTTGTTGCCATCCACATAATCAAATGAAAACCCAGAATGTATATAAATGAAAGATTGTAAAGCGAAGTTTAGTAATTTCGAAATAAATGGCCATTATCCACTTTGTTATTAATGTTTTTTTCTTCCTAATTAGATATATGTATATATATATATATATATATATATATATATATATATATATATATATATATATATATATATATATATATATATAGTTATTTAAATATTAACAAATGAGTTTTCACTTATTTAATTTATCCAGTGAGGTACTCTCATGATTGCCTATATGGTATGCATTTTACATATGGTGTATACACGTATATAACGATGGATAGATAGATAATTATAAAAGATTTGGATAGAACCCACATGGTTGCCTATATGATTATCTATATATGCATAAGATATTATGTGTAGACGTATATATAAATGGATATTTATATATAACATGTGGGTATAAATAAATATGAATATATAATAAATAAATATACATATTGCTGATATATTATGTACCCAAGGTGGACCGTATGAACCCACCTTACATGTAATTTTATCTATACATAGATTTGTATATGGATTGGACGCAGATATTTAAATGAAAGATTAAATTCGCCAAGGTATTCTCCGTATTCCATCTTGTCCAAACGGTAGTCTAATACTATATACTTGCAACAGTTTTACTAACTTCTCTCTCACTCTCTATAACCAATTGCACGCAGGATGAGATTAGGTACACCGGGAATTCGAGGATTACTGGAATAGAATTAATTTTTTCTAATTTTTTGTTGATCATTCTACGTATCGGGAGAAGTAATTTTAAAAATCGAGACATCATGGCGCGCTTATACTCATTATATAACTTTCAGTTTAGATTAGAGTACACATATGTGTATATAATTTGCTGTTGATGTTGGAGGTGATATGGATAATTTCGGGAATATGTGTGCAGTATAGGAGAAGTTGTATTATGACCGGATATTAGAGCAGATAGTAAAAAACTTAAAAAAGTAAAATCAATATAAATAGATCTGTCTTGATTGAGGATACAACATTTGCCACAAGTTGTTCTTTTCCTGTGAGTATGGAGTAAACCCTGAAGATGTGACTGTAATCGAAGTCCCGAAAATTGCGAATAAAATCGGAAAATCTGGTTCTAACATAATTTTCAGACAAGCTGCTGATGGGAGGCTTCATAGTGAAGGGACAAGTGAGAACCCATTAATAAATGCCAAAAATAAACTGTGTACCTGGAAATGGAAAGGATTAAAAATTTTACTGACAAGATTGCTGTAAATTGTACCGCACAAGAAAATCGTGGAGAAAAATAAATATGATGTCGATAGTATTTTTCTATAGGGCCGTTTGTAAACAGACTTCACATAAAAAGAGACCATAATTTTATTTTTAACTGTTTTATCTTGAATACAGTTAGCAAACCCAAATGAATGGGAGACCGTATAATTAGCCAGTAGTTTGTGCAGTGGTCACAGTATGCGGAATTACCATTTATCCATTATATGGAACGGAGAATTGATTATTAATAATATTGTTCACATATGACAAATCTTTTTTATTTAACCAGTTGTCGAACAACATAACAAAACTACCACCAGCTGCAACGCACTGACGCGTTTCGACCTTCCATGATCATCATCAGAGTACGACGGCAAACTGACTATTGGGGATCAAACCGCATTGAATATATATGGAAGTCAAAGTTAGATATGAGGCTCTCACCTCCAGCAATGTACATTGCAACTAAAACGCGATTAAATTCAAATAGTGAATAAACGTCTGCAATTGCGCAACATATATTTGAAACTACGCATTTTGGTTCCCCAGATAGCTGCTAAATGCAATAAGAGTAATGAGTTTGCCGCATATGAAGTCCTGTTGATAAACATACTGCAGCCCGGCTTATACTAGCAGAAAAAGTATGTTGGTGCATTGAGCTTAAATTTCACACTTCTTTGCGTCTATATTTTCATTTTTATTTGCCTTTCAATATATATATATATATATATATATATATATATATATATATATATATATATTTATATTCATTTTTTGGTACTTGAGGAAAAAATGAGAAAGAAAATGTTCTTATATCTGAAAAAATATTAGTTAATTTTACTCATTGAAAGTGGATTAGGTATTTTATTATAGCTCGTATTCTAGAAGAGCACAAGATATCTTGTGCATGGTGGTTGAAATAATCACCAAATCCATTCGTTAAGCTTCACGTACGTCAAAAAAGCTGTCAACTCCAAATACTAATGCGCTTCAAACTTCCATACTCGTATTTAGAGCCTCAGCAGCATGACAACAAAGATCCAATAACTATATGCATAGCTTTCTATGATAAACATTGAAAATCAGCATGCTTTTATCATCTTTGCTAGTAACAAATACTTTGTTTTTGACAGAAATGTCAAATTTAGAATTGCTTAGCATTCAAGTGCATTGTTTTCTATGGTTTTGACCACATTTAAACAATTTATTAAATTAAGCCATCCTTGCTTTTGCGCGCGGTGGTAATAATTTAAAGAATTTTTACTTAATCAACTTAAACGCTAACACTGTTTCTAAAACTAATCAAAAATCATAAAGTAATTGTGTTCGCAATCAATGTTCGTTTAATTTTATAAATTTACATTTCAATATCACTTCACCTGAAACATGGTATCTGTTCTATTATGACAGATTGGGGATGGTTAATTGGTACATTATGGCTAAAGTGATGCTATATAGTCTCTAACTAAAGGAAAGGCTAACCAAGCAACATTAGTTAGTATATAACAGAAACTGGTTTGTAGTGTGTGGCAAGATGGCTCATTGGTTAGAGCACCAGATTCCGAAGCAGACGTGACCAGTTTCAAGCCCTGTCCGCGGCAAATTCTCGACAGCACGTGATGAGTTTCTAATAAGGACGAAACCGGTCTACTGGATGAAGTGTCTTTATACTGACATACGTGTGTACATAATTGGTCAGGTGTTTATATCAAGATCGCAACCTTTATTTTAAGTAACTGTTATCACCGCCCGCGCAACCAACGTTCGTTTAATTATATTTAAATGAAGTTCGTCGAATTTATTTAAACAATAAATGCAATGTGTTTAATCGAAAGCACTACATAGCAAAGTTACCGTCAGTTCAATGTTTTCACGAATTGTAAACTTAAATGGTCATTGTTAGAGCATTACGTCAGTCTGAATTATGAGGATCAAATAAATATATTTACATCGGTTTTGAATAGAAATATAAAATTGAACTCTAGCATTTTTTGCGTACATTGTACTTGACTGAAACGTTGAATACATTGTACAATTTGTTCACACTTATCACCGAAATATATAGTGGGTAAAGGTCGTAAAACCGGCTCCTAATGATAAGTCGCCAGTGTGCACGAAATGAATGTGCGCATGAGATTATACCTTATGTTGATGCTGCATTCCGTTTATCCTTATTATCATATTTGAACGAATTTGTTACTAGGTGCGCAACACCTAATACACATTTACTGAAGTAAAGCATATTTATGGCTCTTTGCGAGCTTGAAGTAAACACCAATCCCATTGTATTTAACATAATTAAACAACATAACAAAACTACCGCCAGTCACACGATATTTATTGTTATGTTGTTCGACAAATGGTTTATTTCAATTGGATTGGTGTTTACTTCAATCTCGTTGACTTGATTTAAATAATTGTTACCACCAGCCGCGCAATCAATTATATTTTATCATAGTTGTAGCTGTCGCCATACTGGTACAAATTATTCAGTAAAAATTCATTGATTGCGCACATGCTGAAAAGAAGAAGTGGAGTAAAATATATATATAAAAATAATAATATGAAAACAGATTTTATTTTTTTACAAATGAAGTATAAAATTGGATATAATACATAAATTGGATATAATAACACGTATTGTCGAAATCACTACATTAATGGTCTTTATCAGAGCACGAAAGATGTTGAAACACTTTAATTATTTCGATATATATATATATATATATATATACTCATATTTATATTTATTTTTCAGGTCATTACATTTATTTTATTTATGTATACATTTTTGAACAAAATATTTAGCACTCATCCATAGTATTTTTAAACTAATTTTGCCTAACCGGAATATAGGCTGTACATTGCCTATGCTGTTACGAGCAAAATTAATTTTAAATTTCGCCAAATTTAAACAAGCTAGTGAATTTAGCTGTCAACAAATATACACTTGAGAATAATTATCATCTTAAAAATTAATGATGACATAATTTATGACTTATTTCATATTTTTTTAAATCAATAATCTAAGAAAGATGGCGGGCCTTCATAGCTGCTGTCACGACATAACTGACATCGGCAACAGCATAAAACGTAGACAAGATTAATATAATGAATAAAATTGCAACGATTACTTATTCTGTGTTGAATATAAAAATAGCAGAAAATAACGTTTCACATGTACTGCCGCGTATCGAACATTAATGCTCAACTCCACCACACATCGGTAAACCGACTAATCGCAATTAAACTGCAGTGTGAAACACATTAATTTCAACTTTATAAACGTTTCGTTTTTCCATGATCATCAACGTAACATGACGAAATTTGGGCTAAAGAAAAATCATTGTGTACAATATATGCGAATTATCGATATTCAAATTGCGACTCCAGCATCCTGTATAGTTGCGCAAATTGCTCCGAGCTGGTAAATAGCCTGAGCAAACTAGTTTTTCATATTTAACCACGCTTTATATAAGATTTTCAGACAAGAACAAAACGGCAGCACATTTGCTGATGACAGTTTACGGATTATGCTTTAGAACACGACACAAAATCCAAACGATTTCTTGACAAATTAACTGTACATGGCAAATATTAACATGAATCATACTTTCATTGGCGTTAAAAACTTACCTGGTCATCATAAAGATCTTCAAATCGCATTGTATAAATAACGTGTAGGAGATCAAGACGCAGGTTTCATACATATTGTACTAATTTAAATTTAACCCGCCTGGAATTACGGCTATAAAATTTTATCAAGTCACGGTCAGATTTATTTAGGATGTCGTCATATTTATACCAGTTACTCAGTCAAACTATCATTGATTTTACAACTGTTAGCTACGGTTTCTGGCGGAGAACTAATATATTTGCGATTATACATTAGGTGCTGCACACCTGGTAACAAATTAGTTCAAGTATGATCAAAATGATAATCCAAAGACAGCATGGACGGAAAATATAATCTCGTGCATATTCATTTTGGGCTTACTAGCGACTTATCAGTAGGAGCCTGTATTTCGCTCTTTACCCACTATATAATTGGGGAAAATAGGACGTTGAAATCTCCTATACGAATGTGTTAATCTGGATTAGTGATGCTAATATCATATAAAGTCTCGACAATACGACTTCAAAGCAAACTCACAATATATAATATATGTACCAAGTCTGTAAATGGTGCCGACACTATGGTTGTTGTGTTAATACCTGATAAAAACACTGTGATTGCCGAAAAGTTACACGGTACTAACACTATGGAAGCCGGGACGTTACATGGTACCAGCACAATGGATTTCAAGTATGTCAAAGTTAACCAACATTGATAATTAAAATTACATCGGAATACGTGTTACTCCAGAAAATCCATACACTCTGGCCTTGATCGATATCAGTTATCAAATTTCGCGGTAATCATGATATAATTCAATTAAATATAAAACATTAAGAGTTTTCGCGGTTTTCTTTCATGGGCATTAGATTTGCAATACCAGTCTCGCAAAGATCCGATTGATCCGCATTTCTATGAATGCACTGAGTTCTTCTCCATGGTGGCTGGGTGCGGATTCGTCCCTTTCCTCCGAAAGCTTCGAAATCATTCACACTAACCACTGGAAATAAGATGTGATCTAATTTTCGTTCACTGGCTACGTTTGGGTACGATATTTACAATACCATCCTCAAGCCTCTTATCACACCCACAGTACAATGCTCGCAATAACAGATTTGACGTACTTGACATCCATTGTTTTGGTACCATGAACTGTCTCGGCAAACATAGCATTGATACAGTGCACCCTTTCGACAATCATAGTGTTGGTATCAATTACTGACACAACAGGCATAGTATCGGTACCCTTCACAGGCTTATTATATATATATATATATATATATATATATATATATATATATATATATATATATATATATATATATATATATATATATATATATATTATATAGAGTGAGTTGGCTTTGAAGTCGCATTGTCGAAGTTTGCTTCAATACTACAGGTTTACAAATTCGTTTAAGAGGGCACAGTAACGTCACCTACTGATGAGTCACCAGTAAGTACGAAACGAAATTGCACATGTGATTATACGTTCCGTTCATGCTGACTTTGATATATCCTTCTAGTCTTATTGGAATTAATTTGGTTCTAGGTTAACAACACCTAATAAGCAATATCATTGATTGTGTGGTTGATGATATTAATTATTTTAATAAACTTTTCCAGTATAATATTTGCTTCATCCCAAATTTTTAAATACTCGCTGAAAGCAGTAAAATTACCCCAACTTACGCTAGCTGGCCTGAAAATATCTTCCATAATTTTATCTGAGGACACAGGCCAAGGGAATACTGAGGAACAAATCGCATAGTAGTTATAGGGATTTGATAGTCAATTTGTGATATTCAGGTACAGTTTTACATTTTAATCTTTTCATAACTTAACGTGTCGACGGCACAAATTCTGTTCAGTGACAAGCATAAAATTTTTTAGCATCGCTAGACGTCTAATATTTATTCAGTTTTGCTTTCAGTGAATGCTTAGCTGGTGATAATAAATGTGCAATTCATGATACGGAATTAAAATGAAAAACAAATATTTCCAAACATTGGTTATACAGTGTGTTAAAATTTAATGTCTGTTGCACATAGAAATGATTTCTAAAATTCTTATCTCGTGAGAATCAAGCTGCACTATATACATTTAAATATACTCATAAAATATCAAAATGCGGCACTTTCATCAAATCAGTTCAAGTCAATTTTATTATCAGACTCAGTTTATATACATATATATATATATATATATATATATATATATATATATATATATATTTGCTTTATACGAATCGATTTAAGCTAGTCCAATGAGCAAATATCGATTTTTCAAGGATGCTGGAAATAATTTAGCATATCAGAAATTTACACTTTAAATATACATCAGTCCCACACTTGATCTGCAGCAAAGCATTGAAAAACATCCACCAGCAACATGAATTTAACCGATTCGATCTTCCGTGGTAATCCTCATAAAATAAATAGCTAACGTAAAACAGCCTGGCATATATATTCGTTCAGCCATTTTTTGGGTTTATTAATTTAATTAAACAGTGAATATTCTATTAAAGCATCAATTTGTCTAAACTCAGGTATGCAAAATACAGTTAGAAGAAGTCAAGTTACTTTTTGCCTAAACTCAATTCGATTGTAATATTTGGTGCTATTGTGTTAGTATTCATTACAACCCCAGTATATAGATTAAGTATTATGTGTTGGCTTTGAAGTCGCATTGTCAAATATTTCATATTAAGTTAGTTCAACTAATACAAGTTTGCTCATTCATATAGGAGATGGGACCGCAAAATTGTCCCACATTAGCGCGATATAACGGATCCTCCTCATGAGTTGCCAAAAAGCATGGAACGAATGTGCGCATGCTGACTTTGGATAATACTTTTGGTCATATTTTAATCAATTTGTTACTAGGTGCGCAACAGCTAATAAACAATCGCATATATATTAGTTCTCCGCAACAAACAGTATGTAACTTTTTGATATTTAATTGAATTATGTAATAATTACCGCGAAAAATGATAACTGATATTGATCAGTGCCAGAGTGTATGGAGCCCGACGACGGCACCATGACTCGGCGTGTGTTCCCCGCCAAAAAAGGGTTCAACAGCCACAGGATTACATGGACTCCTGGACAGTACCCCGTAATTCCGAATGACGAATGAGCTCTCAACAGCCACCGGCAACCATGCAACTTACTGCTGCCTTGCAGACTGCGCTTAGATGTGCAAAGGCTAGAGGTGCGTCCTCGATCAAAAAGCCGAGTGGTGAGGGGACACCACTTGTACCAAATTCCCAAGAAACTCCATGAAATGTCACTGGAGCCGGCTAATCCTCCAAAAGGAGTCAGCCGCAGTAAAGTAAGTAAGTAGTACATGTTCAGATGTAGTTATAATTCTCAATTTTGGTGAACAATAGCCTACCCTGAAATCCATTGTCTTGGTACTTGTACCAAATTGGCATCCATATTGCCGATATCATGTATTTCGCAACCATATTTTTGAAATCAGGTACTAAAACAACCGCCATGGTGTTGGTACCGTTTATGGGTTCGTTATATATTACCAAATATATAGTGAGATTAGGGCGTAATACCGACTCCTACTGATGGGTCGCTAGTAAGCACGGCACGAATGTGCACATGAAATTGTATCTTGCGTTCATGCTGACTTTGGTTTCTCCTACTGGCTATATTTGAACTAAGAATTGTGCAATGCAGAAAAGCTAATTTATCCAGTAAACCTGTTGCATAATTATTTTTAACTCTTCAATTAGCGTCCAGAATTTGACATATAATGAGCTGGAACCTGCACACGTTGCCTTCGGAGTTTGTAACACATACAATGCGCCAAACCGTCGGCAAATGTACCCCAATTCAAGACCGGATCGCAGCAATTCAATCAAGTATTTGGTTGGTTCCTAAAAGCATAACACGGGTTCACTAGTGGAATTCTGCACGTTACGTTATTAAATGATTTTTTTATACCATACAATATATATATAGAGAGAGAGAGCTAATAAACATCAAGTGAGCACTCATTCATTTATATACATCTCAGGTTTTCATTTGATAAGGGAGACTTACTGGCAACTATATAATTAAAACCGAGTCAGACGCTAGGGTGGAAGCTAACAATTTATAGCAAGTTTGCGAGCTAGATATAAATACTAATCCCAATGTATTTAACCTCTTATGGACAACATAGCAAAATGGCCATCCCAAATCTGTCATTATATAACATACTACAATACCTGAGGAAGTGGTATTAATTTAAAAAAAATATACAATCAAACGATCATTAGTTGCTTATAACATATATATATATATATATATATATATATATACATATTTATACATTTTGGGTTTTCAATTGATTATGCTAGTGCTAACAAATCTCACTCGTTTTTACTGCTGTTTCTTGTTTTGACTAGTTGGTGAGTGTGTATACGTTTGTGTTTGTGTTGTGTATGCGTGTTTGCATGTAAAGGTCATTCTCGCAGTATTGCGAAGTGATGTCTGATATCTTGTCATAATTGTTTTGATAGATTGAGAATTAACCATTTGTGCGCATTGTTCACTGTTACATGTACAAGTGCTATTTTTCCCAGTATAGTTGATCGTTTCACGTCGTTGCGCAAAGTTTTCACGTGGTAACAACGCCAGTGTTGATTGCAGTGTTAAACGCTCACATTGTTTGGAGACTTCTGTCATCGTATGCGCCTCTGTTATTTCCACTTCAGTTTGTTGCCAATCCGATTGTATGTTTGTTGATTCTAGTCTAGGGCCTGTTTGTTCTTGGCTGGATACTAGTAGATTGTTGTTGAATTTTGTTATTCTTGGCCAGTCGAAAAGGATATCATGTTGATGAAACTTTTGAATATTAAGGTCTGGTGCTTGTTGTATTATGTAAAGTGCTTCGTAGATAAATAATAATTTTTCTGATTTTGCTTTATGTAGAATTGTGAAATTGGTCGAATTGACAGGGTGCCCTGTTGCCAATATATGATCGGAAATAGCTGATTTTCCTGACGGTGGCAAGCCTTTGTTAATCAATTTCTGTGGCAAATGTTGCTGGATTCTGCTTATCAATTGCTTCTTCGTACGTCCGATATATGTGCTACCGCTCATACATGAGAATTTGTAGACTAGTGATTTGGAGAGAATTGACAATGATCTTTTGGCATCCAAACTCATGATCTCTGTGTACTAAAATGTCATATTAACTTTAACACTGGGAAAGTTAATCCTTATTATATATATATATATATATATATATATATATATATATATATATATATATATATATATATAAATATATATATATATATACGGAATTAGTAGTCAGTAACAAAGATGAGATATAACCGTATTTCCATTGGGACGAATACAAACTCAGCCCGATCGAAGACAAAAGAAATGATATTGTGATCAATCGGATCTTTGTAAACTGTTGGTGCATCAGTTACATCCTGCGTACGCAAACGCGGCATTGGAAGTTATATAGCTGGAACTCCGCAATCAAATTTCAAAAGTATATATATATATATATATATATATATATATATATATATATATATATATATAAATGGAATTATCGTTAATATCAAAATCACAATCTTAATTTAATAATAATCAAAATAAACTTTATTACACGGACTAGCGCAATTCAAACTTTCATGTTCATCATCAATGCAGGAAGTCAAAGTGAATTATCAGGGCTAGTTTGTAATGTATGTTTAATTTGTTGACATGAATGCGTGTCGTACTAGTGGCCTTTTGCCATGAATTTTAGTTGATGGGATATTGGCTAAAAAATTTAACCATATACTCGTCCGTAACAATTTTCTGCATTTTTCCACACGTGGATACTGATAATTTTAGTAAACTAGCTCTGAATGCGCAAATGGTGATACCTATGAATAAAATTAAGTTCGTGGACTTCGCATAATTCTCAATCCAAACCTATGACTAATGGAACAAGACATCAAAATATATTGCTTCCACGCATACTGTCGCTTTTGGGCCATCTTTCATCATTATCACCATACACAGCCATGCAAAAACCAATAGTAACTAATATTTCACTGCCATATAATCATAAGAAACAAAGAATAATAATTTTTTTAAATAAATAACGGAAATAATAATAATTTGGGTCCACAAATTTTTATTGAGATTTATTAGAGAGAGAAAGTAGTTACTATGCGTATATTTATCTAGATAACACACAAAACTGAGGCAAACTTTTCCTCTACACAACACCATTGTTGCAAAGTCAGCAGTAAGGCAAGGCAACATCAGCTTTTATGGTCAATATTGGTGCACCAACGCGATGTGATTAACGAAAATCAAACCACACTAAATAGATGCCCAGCAGTATATGCGGGGGCTCGTCGGTAGACCGGGTTTGTTCATAATGGTCATTTATTTATTACTTACCAGAATTTTCGTGATTAGTGATTGAACCGCGGCTCGGCTTCAATGTCTTGAACTCATCTGCCACGTCACCCAAAACGACGCTCTCCATTCAAGCTTCAGTTATAAACCGATTAATGTTGTTTGGCCAGCCTTTTTTCAAGTATAACCTATTTGACACCGCCTAAGTCATGGCGTTCCAAATGATGTCACTCGATTTGCCAATGAGTAATAGACACTTTGCCATCTTTGAAGAATGATATTGAACTAAAATATATTGGTCAAATTTAAAAAATATCGTTTATCAGTATAATATCCGAAAACAAAATTCATCGGATAAACCGGTTTTGGTCTGATATGGCATTCAAAAATAAATTGCCATAAATTCTACGACTCTGGCACGAACCAGAGCTCTTTTTATTCCGAGTGATGCAACTGATCCACTGCATCAAACAAACAACGCACAACCTGAAATTTTCAGCAATATATTAAATAAGGCTTTTAGTCATGCTGTTCTTTAGTTGGAGCCTATTTGGCAATTTACAGAGGTACAACCAAAATATTTTTGACTTGCCTTCAGGAATAGCCTATTTAGCATCGCCAACGACCTAAATTTCCAACTTGCCACCGTAATTATTACGCATAATAATGCCAAAATTTTGCTCTACCTAACTAGAAGATCGATGAAACAACATAAATTATTACATAAATGAAAATGAAATATAGTGGGATTCGCAGTCGATAAGCTTCAGTTATTCAAATCGCCGACCACGGCAATCCCATCTAGTAATTGATAAGTGATCAATAAGGATTAAACTGGTCTACCCGGTGGGTTTCATCTTTTTATCTTATAACTCTTTAGTCTAAACTGACAATACATATTACAAATTCCTGTCACAATGTGTTAATTCATCAACGCTTCTCCAGATGGCATGTTATATCCTTTATAATGGCACATTATGGGCGGTCATTTGAAAATTTTGTTCAAAGGTAATGTCCATAGGTCTCCAACAAAAGAAAAGACAAAATCTTAAATTGGTGTATAATTGAAAATCGCTGGAAATATCTTGCTTGAATGGTGCGGTGGAAAGTCTGCAAGACAAGCAAATGTACCCCAATTCAAGACCGGATCGCGGCAATTCAATCAAGTATTTGGTTGGTTCCTAAAAGCATAACACGGGTTCACTAGTGGAATTCTGCACGTTACGTTATTAAATGATTTTTTTATACCGACAATATTTATATATATATATATATATATATATAGAGAGAGAGAGAGAGAGAGAGAAATAGACTAATAAACATCGCTTTATAATCATTCATTTATATACATCTCGGGTTTTCATTTGATTATATGGGTAAAGACTTTACTGGCAACTATAATTAAAACCGAGTCAGATTGCCAGGGTGGTGCTAACAATTTATAAAGCAAGTTTGCGAGCTTGATATAAATACTAATCCCATTGTATTTAACCTCTTGTCGGACAACATAGCAAACTACCGTTAGTCAAATTAAATAAAAAGAAACCCAGGGATGTATATAAATTATATATATATATATATATATATATATATATATATATATATATATATATATATATATATATATTCTTTTGAAATGCGAGCTTTAATAAAATCTATATATTTACCTCTTTCTATGTGCATATATATATATATATATATATATATATATATATATATATATATATAAGCAGAAAGCACTAAAATAACATGGGGAGAAACTTTGAATTAATTGAACTATCAATAATTTCGCGCTTCTGTCTCGTTAAGGCTCCTTGCTTGAACATGAGTTTACTGCAAAAAAGAACTATCTAACTTACTATTTTATAAATGTGACTTCACAGTAAACTCTCTGCAATATTATTTTATTTTCACAATCAGCATTCCACCCCAGTTCTTTAATTATTTTCTTTGAGTTGTTAACTTTTTTATTATGAACGAATATGCGGCAGGTAAATATTTACTCAAGTTTACAGAACGTTCAAAATCAGTCAGGCCTGAATACATGTCAACTGCTGTATCACTCGAAAAAGTGTTAACAACTAGTCCAAAGTTTAATATTTTAACCGTGTGTTAAATTTCAGTTTGAAGCACAAAGATGTTCACATCAAATTATGAGCAAAATTGTAATTTAGTCTAATTTGAATTAAACTACTGTTTTTGGAATTAAGTTTAAAACTCAATTAAAATTTGTTCCAATATCATTAAACCAAAGTTCATTAAGATACAAATAAGTGTTTAACTTTAGTCTTATGTATTTGGGTTGCGAATTAAGCCAACAATCTGCTCACAAGTGGTGTAATTTTTTTGTGGTTTCAGTTAAACCGCAGATTGTAGGCTAATGAAGTTCACCTTCTAATTTACATGTATAAATAAGTAGTTAGCTAAAACTTTTGAATAATTATTAATTTTGACGCTACTCTAATTAAGTCACATTTAACATTTCTTTATATATATATATATATATATATATATATATATATATATATGTTAAATGGTATAGTTTTAGAAGAATTATCGTGAATAAAATACGACGTTGCGCATAACTCATACTCGTGGCAGCCCTGGTAACCTACTGGTACCTTCGAATAAGGAATAATCTGGATCTTTTAAGTTGATTTCTTTATCCGTTTTATGCTATTCTCGAGTACGTCAGTATTATGCATAAAATTGTAGACAACCACAATAATTAAATTTAATACTAATTTCTTAAATCGCAGATTGTCTTCCAATTGAAACCGTTACGGTGTGGCCAGTCGGAACTTTTTGTTAAAAGAAAAGCGAGCGGAAGGCAAAATTTTGAAGAAGACGATCTCAAATTTTTAGCATTAAATTTGAAACTGCGTGCAATGCTGTGGTAATTGGCGTTCTTCCACTTGTTTTAGAAATATTGGCAACAGTTAATGAAAGCTCAATTAATTTTAAGAGGATATAGCAAAGGAATTTCATTTGATTTACTATGCCATGTTTCATTTATTTCAGAAATCAATATATGTTAAAATGTCTTGTCGTTATACTTTAATTCAATTTATATATATATATATATATATATATATATATATATATATGTATATATATATTTGTAAATAATATTTGATATCGAAATTAACGGCTGTTTCTCTTTGATTGCTGGTAAAGGCAAGTGTGTTACCCTAAATAACACTCGTAGTTTAGCCGCATTAAATGTGTGTGTTGATGCTGCTTCAACTTTCTTTTGTGCCATTCGGGAAACTGAATCCTCCTTAAATGGGATGTTTGGGTAGACTGTTTTCTTTTCTGGTCTATACATATATATATATATATATATATATATATATTAAAATTCACAATTGAATCACTATTAATGTCAGAGAATGGTTTTATAAAGTGTAGCAATGCTAAAACTAGAAAATGTTTTTAAACTGGAGTTCGTACAACAGGTGCTTCATAATCGTCAACGTTAGAGAAACAAAGTGATAACAGAACGGTTTTTAGACAGTCCAATCTGTTGATAATATCAATATTTCAACATGGCAATCGTCTGTATTCTACCCACTCAAAGCCAATTAAACCTGGCATATGTCTCGTTTAAGTTAAGTTGCGATGATCATACTTTTGAAACACTTCACTCATCTTTTAAACTTTTTGAATGTACTGATGGACTTAACAAGTTTTATCTAATAATTAAAAAAAAAACAAATCTAGGATACAGTTTGGTGCATTTTAGTTAATTGTGTATTTAATTCAATATACTGTGTCCGTACATTTTCAACATAAACGATGTAGCCGAAAATAAATTTAAGCAATTAAACGTACTAAATGCGTAGAATTCATTTAAAATGTATGTTTTAAATAAAATCTATTAATTCCAGTGATTTTCTACTAACAAGGACTTAATTTAACTTTGCCTAAAGACGAATATATTGAAGTGTGTATTGTTGTTATTCAATGAAATCACAAAAATTAATTAAATTTCTTACAGATCCCTAAACGACAACGTTTGTTATTAATGCGGCGTTGAAATTATTAGATTTGTAAAAAATACTAAAAAATACAGTGTTTAATTAAAAAATATATAAAATTCGCCTGGAGTATAAATAGAATATACATGAGATGGAAGTCTTTTACATATAGAAAAGAACGAATGTTCAACTAAAAAACCTAATACACTAATGTTTCAATATTTATACAAAAATTGAATGCATGCACGACTCTTTTCGTAAAAAATGAATTGCAAGCCTCTAAAAAATTACTTCTGGTTTCAGAAATCGACCGAAATAATTATATTTATTACTTAAGAATACCCAATAAAGACGATACTGGCTAAATAGATGAATTTCATTTGAAATCATAATCAATGTTATATTATTATTATTATTATTATTATTATTATTATTATTATTATTATTATTATTATTATAAATACATAATAATATTATTATTATTATTTATATTTTTAAATTTAACTACATTAAATAAATTAATTTTAGGAGGTTACGCATATATATATATATATATATATATATATATATATATAATGTTCCTCAACAATGAATTAGTAATTATTCAATTTGAATAAAAACAAGAATTAAACAGATGGCCGTAAATTTGTTTGTGAATATACTGTTCTGCATAAATTTAATACCAAAAAACTTAACTTGCATATTGAGCATGCGTGGTTTTCAAAATAAATGAATGAATGATTTGTGGGTTTGCATTATATAAGTAATATACTTGAATAGTCTGGTTTTCTTATGGCGGGCAATTAAATACATTTGTTTACACCACGTGTTTTCTAGGTCATTCGTTTAGATTCAGTTTGTTGCCTTTCTGGGCTTAGCATACCGATGGCTTGACTATAGTGTTAAAAAAAAATTTCTCGCGTATTTGTTTTGCTTGTTTGTTTATCATGGTTTGTAGTAGTTTCCAATTTGAATGGTTTGAAACACTTGTACAGCTTCTGTTTCTTGCCAAGGACACAGTCTTTTATTGCTTTGTGGCACATCAGTTTCAGGTCTGTTCTTTACTCCATTTGACATTTCTTGCTACTCCTGGTGTTAAACTTACATTTGCTGATCATTTTACAATTATAGTTGTATCCGTTTTTGAACGTACGTGCTGCTTCATTTTTTCGTGGTCAGTCAAATGCAACATTGTGTTGATGAAACTTTGGATATACAGTACTTTATAAGTTTTTAAGAATACTCCATACCTCACGCTGTGTAGACCGGACTAGCCGATCACTAAAAAGCATTTTAGAATAAGCACAGCTGGCATGAGGGAGAACGTTTCCACCATCGTGGAACAAATTTTTTATAAGAATCATATTCCATTTCTGGCCGATTTCGTAATATTCTTCATAGCGAAAAACGAAAAACTATGACGTACATCGGAGGCTATCCTACGCAAAATCCTTAGTCCCCAGCTAAATAAATAAATAAGCTTCTACATAATTGCAATATATATTTGTGAATTGGCTTCGTGTGTGTGTGTGTATTTATGCGTTCCTCAGCTTGTTTGTTTTACGCTTCCTGTTTTGCGTTTTAATGTGCCACTCCTGATCTGTAATCATACAATAGACACCATGCTAATTACGGATGTTATGTTGATTCGAAGTATAATAGCAAGATTTAGATTATATATACTTTGTCAGCATAAACAAAACATTACATCAGGTAAAAAAGAGAATTCATCCAGTAGAACGGTTTTGTCCTTATTGGGAATTCTTCAAATACAGAAAGAAAGGCTGACCAGAAACAATATTTTATATGACTTTAAATTGCGCGTAGTACGTGCCACGAATGGCGCAGAGTATAAAGATTCGGAAATTAAAGAAATTGTTCCCTGGTTCAAGTTCCGTCCACAGTAAATTCTCAGTAAGGACGAAAGCGGACTACTTGATGAATTTCCGTCGCTACATGCTGCAATATTTAATTTATGCAGCCAAAATGTATAATTTAACAATAATTGATTGCGCGGGTGGTGGTAACAATGCTTTAAATCAAGTTTGCGAGCTTGAAGTAAACACCAATCCCATTGCATTTAACCAGGCGTCGGACAATATAGCAAGACTACCGACTGGTTAAATGCAATGGGATTGGTGTTTACTTCGAGCTCGCCAACTTGATTTAAAGAAAATATATAATTTCAATCAAATAGAAATTCTCCAAATGTTATGGCGTCCTTCGTAAAATGACAAATCATAAGTGGTTATTTCCTACTTCTTGTCTTAAGAGATTACATATAGGTCTCAACATAATGAAAGCTAACATAAAAAATGCATTAATTTTCACAGGAGGCGCAACGGATAGAGTCTCAGTTTAGGAAGAAAAGATGCCCCTGTTTTAGTCACGTATGCGGCAAATTGTGGTCAATTCTTGAAGAATTCGCCATTTAGAAAATAACCAGTTTACTAGATGAATTGCGTTTGCTGTTTTATACAATGTGTAGTTTATACTAATAAATAATTTGATATTGAAATACTGCTATTTGATTTCTAATCGATATATATATATATATATATATATATATATATATATATTTATATATATGCAGAGAGAGAGACATTCAGTACAGCTTTCCTACCTTTGTTTTTTCGATTAAATCTTGCTGTTTGTTGCATTCAGCCACTAGTTTAAATTAATTAATTTCAAAAACAGTGCAAAATGACACACACATGTTCTTGCAATTATTTATTGAAGAAATATGCAAAATTTAATTTATGTGTGTGAACAGACTTATTGTTGCTTATTGACATTTGGACAACGGAAAATCATTTTTTCCTAATTAAATTTATATTATTGAATTCAGAATGAAATTTCGAATTAAATTGTCATAAATTAGAAAATAAAAAAAGATGATTTGATTAATTTGTGCGCAATGCGAGCCTCACATGTTGACTCAAGGCGAGTTTCATTCGCGGGTTGTTGCTTTGCACTATCAGTTTCGCAAAGATCCGATTGATTGCCGTTTCCAATGGGAATCAATCGGATCTTTGCGAAAATGATTGTGTAAAGCAAAAACCCGCAGACGTACCTCGTGGAGAGTCAAAATAAATAAAATATTCATTCGACAATTTTATACATTATTAAATAAGCATGTAACTATAAAATATTTTAAAGCGTACTTTTTGGAAAACTACACATGATAAAGAGAATGTTGTCAATAGGCTTCGCTTAAATGAAAAACCGAATTGCGTTAAAAATTCAAAGCACAAATTTCCCCATTAACAAATTAATAGACCTAACGCGGCAGAGTTTAAGCATATTAAATTTTTCAGTGGTTCAGTTAACAGATGGAAATAAATTGCAGAATATTAGTGTACATCGGAATGAGACGAGGAGGACAAAACTTTAAAATCATAAGAGTTTTAAAACAAGAACCTGCTTATTTTCATTTGTATTTTAAAATAATATACGAGATAATTTTTAAATATTTGAATTGACATAAATGCAAAGATAAGGATTATTCACCAAAAAGAATGCCTAGAATGTTAGAGTTGCTGATCCATACTTTTTACGAGTCTAGGTATTCATCGTAGCTGCCTGGTCTACCTTGAGAGTAGGATCTTTTGGAATTCTTCTTATACAGTCACTCAGCCAACGAAAAATGCGTCCACTAAAAAGATGCAACATAGGGGGCACAACTTGAAGCGTTAGAATATAACTTTATATCTATTAAATTGCGTTCACCATTAATCCTTCTTGATGTCAAGATAACAGTCCCCTAAAACCAAGCTGAAAAAAATATTTGGTTCAGATAACTTAAAAAACGTTCGCGGCTATAATTGGTAATCTCCAAGAGGAATATCTAAAATATACTTCAATTGAAGATACGTGATTTAGTGCTTTTAGAAAGTGACGGGCAGCACCTGTGTTGTTTTGCTTATGTTGACAATGGCAGCAGCACCAGAGGTACTTCGTCTGAGATTCTCGAAAGAACCCGATTCGTCATATTTCATCAGGAAACCTAGATAGGCAAAATTTTTGGTGATTGGTAGTGGTGTGCTGTCTAGCACAAACTTAGGATTTTAATTTAAATTGGACTTGATGGAAGATCACAGAGCATTCGACTTTAAGAAATACAAATTGGACATTTACGGGGCACTGGGGTACTTATTTTCTGGCTAATGAAACAGTGTCGTCAGCGTTTTCAAAGTCAGTAAACGAACCATCACCACCAAACCCCACTTCTGTCAGTTTAGTAGCGTCCTCGGCAAATGGTATATCGGTGACAAAATTGGCCAAATCAGGATCCGAAGTCAAACGTTTCAGAAAGGCAACTACCAATGCGTAAAATGTAGCAGCAAATGCCAGTCGGAGCGACACATGTTACTCCATTATCTCATAGTCGATTTGTCATAATAGTCTATCCGCCATACTGCAGTCCTTTTCCCGTCTACCAAATGTAGCTTTATAGACTACCCGAATCAAAATAAAGAATGAAGGTTCCGATAAAGTATTTATTAATAAGGTTTAGAGAATAAAATAACAAAACCTTGTGTGGCTTATATAGCTTTAATTCACAATTATTTATAAAATAAATAAACAAACGGTTAAAATAAAAAACTTACAATAAACACCTGGCCCATTACGTGCATACATTTGTCAGTATATAATAAGAATTTTAAAGTGTAGAAAAGACAATTTATCCAGTAGACCGGTTTAGTCTTTATTGGAAATTCATCACATACTGTCCAGAACTTGCCGCGGACAATGCTCGAAATTGGGCATGTCTGCTTCGTAATCTGGTGCTCTAACCACTGAGCCAACCTGTTATATACTAAAAATTTTTTTCTTGGTTAGACTTTCCTTTAGGTGGAGCTTTCACGGCATCCTTCAAGATTGAAGGATCCAACTGACCAGTCTACTGGATGAATTGCCTTTTTTACAATAAAAACATTTAGTTTAAACTATCAAACGTATGTACATAATGAATCAGGTATTTATACCACGATAGCAACCCTGATTAAATAAATTGGTATCACCGCCAGCGCAACCAATTTTCACTTAATTATATTTATGCTCAATTCAATACAACTTAATGCCAATTGAATCACAACAATTTCCTCAATCATCATATTACCGACTAGTCGTCAAAGTCTATTTTCTATACTGCACTTCCAAAAACAAAGCCGAGTCTCGGAAACAGCTATATTAATAGGTTTTAGCGACTACACCTAGCAAAAGCTCGTTGAATTATATTGCCTAATTATACAATTATTTATAAAATAAATCAATAAACGGTTTAATAGAAAACAATTAAATCTTTATCATGTAAGCCAAAAGTTCACATATAAGAATACTAGTCTCTTCGCAGCTTTCTTTCTCTCTACGTCATTCAAAAAGTAATAATAATCGAGGAATTACTTAAATAAAAGTACACACAATATTTACAAATAGTCCAAAGTTCAAATAGGAAAACCGGATTATGCCGTATATAATACTTTTAGTATTGTGGTCTAAATCAGGCATAAATTTTGTATAAATCATAAATGTCTATGGCTAGTTTCCGAGCGATCATATCAATAAACATACAATTATCTGCATAAAATTAAAAGTCAAACACGTCAAATAATTTAACAATGGGTGTTCTTAATATAATTGATAAACTTTTCATGATATTGATTAACCAAGCATTTAGCGTGCTTAGCATCTGAACCATATTATACTGATTTAGCCAAGCAGTTTGCTCTGTCCAGCTGCACTATAACATGTACAAGCCGAAAACTCAGTGTATCAAAATCCCAATAATTAAACAATTTTGTTCTGGACACGATCATTGGTCATAACATCTTCTTTTAACAGCTTATACACTACCGAGTGGAAAGTATATAACTTCTACAGGTAAAAACTTTGGTGCTTACTGTTACCGGTAGAATTATCCGAGCGTGCAAGCAAATGCATGCTTTTGTCTTATTTACGCGTTTACCAATCAAAACCTTGTCTGACTCCGCCTTGTACGTTTTTCATACTCTTGTGGAATTATCTGTTTGATAACAGCAGCGATTGCTCTTGCTGCAGTACAGAACAGTACAATACACTAATAGTTGTCTGGAATAATCGTTATAACAGTTTTGAGGATGGGCTTTACAAAGGTAAATTTACCATCATTTGGGAAAAACTGAGAAACGCGAATCTAGATAAAGAAGCCACAACAGCTCTTCTAATCTGCTATTTATCCAGCCTCACATAGTTTCAAAAGGGGGGTAAATATTTCAGCTTCTTTGTCATCTCTTAGGGGATTTCACATGTTCGCCACTTGGTCAACAATCGGAGATTCCAAACTGATCCCGTAGTAAAGTAATTATTGACATCTTCGCCAACCACACTTTTCGGAATTTATTGCAGATTGAGCAGACATATATAAATGCCTGATGAGCTGTACTTGAGAAGCTCGAGGTTCTCTTCCTATATAGGGAAATGACTAAAAATAAAGCGTGGGTCTTGTGCAACGAATTCGAAATGGTAGTTGCGCTTCAAATGAGGCACATAACTTGTAAGTCTACGTAAATCCTCATCCAAAAACGCTCTCAATGATTTCGAGCTTGAACGAAATTTTATCGTGGTTTCACACCGGTTGTTGAATGTTTGAAGTTTAGAACTCAATATCGTGTATAAATAAGCATTAAGTTCTAATAGAAGGGAGACAGTAGAATGCTTACTCAAGCCCACATTTCGTAGTGTTTTAAAAGCTGCGGGGCACGCTATCAATTTATAATGCTTAAGGATTGGCAAATTCTTAGGTTTACTAAATTGTTTTCGGCATCTTTTTAACCGTTTTGAATACAAGGAGATTGGCGCGTGATATTAGCAGCCACAAAGAGCGCAGTTTTATGCAGATTATGGTCGCAAAAATATTGTAATCAAATACATTTATAAGTCCCGTTCGGTACACTTGGTAGGCTTCCGCGCACAGAACATAGATAAGTTACCGTTTGTCTACGATAAAATCGTTCATTTGTGTACGTTGCTATGTAACAGTACTATCGGAATAAATAATGTCGCCAGATTTTCCGAAAATATAGTGTATTTGATGTTGAAATGTATAGTTTATTTCAAAGGAATAAAGGATAAGGGCAGGATTACTAGAAAATATTTCGCTGTTACAACTATTTTCGCGCAGGGTGCATCTTTCAACAACTCGGTTTCTCGTGAATACTTGAACTAATTTAGCATTTAAATTACCATGAATTATTAAGGTGCTAAAATATCAGTAAAAAACAAGGCTTCGGGAAAATACCCATGGTAATAAATGTTCGTAAAAAATTGTTCTTGAAACAAATGCTAGCCTTAATTATTTTATTAGAAACAAATTCAAGAATAAACAAAAGCGATAGCTATCTCGACTTAATAATTATTTTGAAATTATTTACACTACTAATGCTGTGACGCCATTCAAGTAGATACCATATTATAGCTGATTTTACGGTTTGACTGCCATCTACTTTCAGTTATAGGGTAGTGTACATTTATTTTTAAAACCAATTTTCTCCCTGTACGCTCGAAATACCCTGTGCAACAGACGCAATTGTATTGCAATGACAATTTTTCGGTCTACAGCACAGCGACTTGATCCATTGTAGTTAATATCGATTTTTTAGGCGCAATTAGCAGCAACTCAGCTGTGATGTGCTTTAACCATATAGCAGCACATTATCGATTATGGAATTCATACAATTCCTCTACCAACTTTAATGCCTAAATGTTGTCATAGTTCTTGTAATCACCGATAAGTCAAACTACAATTTGTTAGTCCTGGTGATTGCTACGATCTTTCCTGCTTGTTTGACAATTGATGCTTTTATTCGTTCTATATATGTGTTATTCGATCCTAAAAAACTAATTTCTACAAACTCAGTTTGTAAGAATTTAAACGCTCTATGAATCAATGGTTTGCCATTCAAACTTTCAAAGAGTTCAATATGTGAATATTGCCCATCTAGCGATTTTCTGTGAAATGGTCGACATGCAGGAGACTTAGTATTTATGTTTATTTGATAGGCATCTAAAAAAGAAATTTTCATATTAAAACATAAATTTTCTATGGGGATATTAATTATTAAATTTATCAAATAACTCAGCAACTTCACTTTGGCTTTTGAAAATGATAGATTTGTAAACAATTTTGAATTTATAAAATTTGCAACTATAATTAAACATTGATGAAAAATCATCCATTTATTTGATCAATGCAGAACCCATGCCTAAATCAACAATACTTTTTCACAATTGATCTTTGAAAACACTATCAACACTTGAGCAGCGCATCTGTAACAGTTTTCCAGTTTTACTAGAATTTATCTTGAGTTAAGGGTCTTTTTATCATACTAATATATATAATTAATAGATTTAACTTAATTGAAACTTGTAAATATTGATAAAATATTCATGGAAAACATCAAGATCATTTATTCACTTTAAATCACAAAGACTTCATTATTGATTTTTTAAAGTAATTTCATGCTGCAAAGAATTAGGATTGAAGGATGCCCCTTTGATAGCTCATGCATTGGAGTGCTTTCCATGAACGCCAGAGGCTTCAAAGGCACAATATGTGTATGCCCAGTTGAAAATACATAAAACCAAAAAACATGAGTATCTGGATTTTGTAATCGTATGGCAATTAGCTCATCTGCCACTCCATCCAACATTAGTGTGCTGATATTTATAATAACCACTTGCTCGAACTTGTGTTTACGCTGGACTCATCGTCTAAGCGAAATTGTGCCAGATTTAAGATTTTCTTCATTTGTTGCACATATATTCTATCTAACATAACAATTCCATTACTGGTGTCTGTATATAGACCTAATATAGTTTTATATTTAAACGTATATTAAACTATCGAATCTATGTCAGCCTTTCGCATTTTTCGTCATTCGACTATAAGTTATATAATAGGCTAGATAAGTTTGCGAATATAGCCTCAAGGTTAATTTCATTTTCTTTTTCGTGGTACAAAATTTTACACCTTATGCCAAAACTTTAATTTATGGTCTGGTAGGCAGCATTTTTTATTATGGCTTTAATATTTTATTTGTTTTTCGTGTTTTTTTCTTTACAAAACTTTATAAGCTTTAACTTTTTTAAGAAGTTAACAGAGTATCAAACTTAAATTGAATTCCACGTGGATTCTTTTCATCTTTCACGAAAAGTTATAGTGAAAAGCAACGCAGGTTATATACCAAATATGACACTTCCAAGCTGTTTCAACGATTTTCTGTGCTGAAATTCATTTCAAATGGCCTGAATTTTTGTCTTCTTTTATGGACACATCATCATAGGTATTGCAAATGTCTCCAAATGAAGCAAACACAGACAGCACTTCTGAATTATTGGTGGGAATTTTACTAAATCAACACAATTTTTAGAAAACTACATTGCTGTGATTATGATTTGTAGTTCTTATGGCACAATTAAAACAATTTCCTCGAAAATTAGTTTTAACATGGAAGGTATAGAATATTAGGTAGGCCATTGGAAAATATCGTCAAAAGGACACAGCTAAAACTACTGTATTTAATTAAGAAAAAATTGAAAAAATGTGAAAATGTAGCAAAGCAAATATTGTGCTATGGGAAGCACTATATAGGGAGCGAAAGATTTCACGTAGAAACTTTAAGACGAAGATGAAACATATTCATGGATTTATGCAAGCAGAAGAAGCATGTACAGGCATTGAGCTTGAACTGGATGCGACGCACGCAATTGATTGGTTTACGTTTTTCACACTCTTTCTATGTTCACATACTTCTATCTTGTTTTGCTCTCCAATTTATTTATAAAGATATGTTCATTAGTAGATATTTGAGGAGATTATGCAAAAGAAATATTTCTTGTATCTGATAAAATTTATTTTTGTTTTTGCACACAGGAAGGGTACAATGAAGTTTATTGAAGTTCGCAATTCAAAAAAGAAGTTTTCCATTTATTATAAAAGCCAAATATCTCACTATTCAAAGGTAGCATGTGCGGTAGGCACGTCTTTTTGGAAAATATTTTTAGGATCGTCTGCGTAACTACCAAATAACTGGCACTTGGTTTAGTAAAGTGTGCATTAGGCCCTATTTAAATAAATTCAGATACAGTTTCTCGAAACCATATATCGGTTGAATGTATCGCGTTGCTATTTAATAATTTTAGTTTAAATATACAAATACCTACTTTTATCAAAATCTGTTCGTTATATCACTTTGGACAGTAAATATTTATCTAGGATATTTTAGTTTGTGATGTGTAGAGGATATCAGATTTCAATAAATATTTATATATCTATAAATTTACCATTTAGATTTTATCTCATATAATTTAAAATTCCCATTTTGAGTGCTTTTTTAAACAGTGTTTTCATTTTCAATGAATCTCTTAGACATTTTTTGTGGTTTCTAGTTTTTCTAACAAATTCACATAAACTGGCGTTATTTAAGCCAACAACAAAATTATCAAATTCAGACCTTAGTCTAAGTAGCTTCAATTAATTGATCTCAGCTCAAGGCAATTTCAATCGACACTTCATATAAAACCTTCGACTATGTGAATTCAAACCAACTCACTATATAATATAAATACCGAGCCCAAAAAAGGTAAAAACTATATGGTTGACGAATTAATACATGGTACCAAAAGTATCGTTGCCAAATCGGTACAGGGTACCAACGCAATTTATTTCAATTTACGCTAGGGTTCAAATAAATTTAGAACTACAACTACTTCTAAACATCTGTTGCTCCAGCAAATCTATACACTCTGGCCTTGATCAATATCAGTTATCACTTTTCGCAGTAAACATGACATCATTCAATTAAATGTATAGCAGTTAGATACTGTTTTTTTGCGGAGACCTAATAACTACGCAATAGTGCATTAGTCACTGCGCACCTAGTAACAAATTAATTTAAATATAACCAGAATGATAAACAAAAGTCAGTATGAACGAAAGGTATAATCTGAGGACACATATTTTGTGCTTACTGGCGACAAATTTGTGTTTGCATAGAGCGTTAATGATGTTAATTTTCAACATTTGTAAATATGTTTATTTTATTTAACATAACTATTCACTAAATAAGATTAAACTATAGAGTAAGTTGATTAGCTTTATAAAAGTATTTTTAATTCATGTTAAATTTAATTGAAATTAAAAGATTAATATTATTGTGCTGTTCTGATGCATTTTTTACCTTTTAAATACTGTTTGTTGTGGAGAACTAATATATATATATATGCAAGTATGTATTAGGCAGCATGAACGGAAAGTATAATCTCATGCACATTCATTTCGTGCTTACTGGCGACTCATCAGTAAGAGCCGGTATTACGCCCTTTAACCACTATATATTTTGGTAAAGAATGTGTACCGTCCTATTACTTAGGCAATAGCCATAGTGTTAGTATCCTTTACAGATACAGTATATATATTATTTAGTGGGAGTTAGCATTGAAGCCTCATTGTCGTAGAACATATGATGTTAGCTTCACTATTGCAGGTTTACACATTCATCTAGGAGATTGTACCGTCCTATTAGCCCACATTCTTCACCAAAATATATAGTGTTAGAGGGCGTAATACCGGTTCCTACTGATGAGTCGCCAGTAAGCACGAAACGAATGTGCATGAGATTATACTTTCCGTTCATGCTGCCTTTGGTTTATCTTCCTGGTCAAAACTGAACTAGTTTGTTACTAGGTTCGCAACACCTAATACATACTTGCATTTTTTACCTGACTCTCAATTGTAAAGACATTTCTAATCACCAGGATCCAAATGCAGTTCAAAACAATGTATATTGACTGGCTGATCTTTTATTTATAAGTTATATACTCGACAAATGCAAAGCTGAGATTTGTGTGGCCATTTGCAAATAAAAGTATTGGAATTTGTTGCATATTCGTAGTTATGTATAATGATATGTTAACAAAATATTTATAACTTGTAAAAGCAAATTCGAAGCAAATAATTTAATTGATAAGTTTGTTTAGTGAATTTTCGCTATGAATTATAATGTTTAATATAATGTAAATAGTCAAAGCTATTTTAAAGACATCAAGCTTAAAGGTAGAGGCAGTTTGTCTTATTCATGACATCATAAATATCCTCGCTTGGACAATATAGGAAATTTACTGGCTTAATTTTAAAGACATCATAAATTGGTTTAGCGAAAGCATTTTTCAATTGGTTTCATACAATCTGCACATTTGGTTCTTGCAGAATGATTTTTAAAATATGCATATGACTTCCAAAATTAATAAAAAATAATAGATTTCGCTGCAAAAACTTAATGAACTAAGAGTGTTGCAAACAGGGTTGATAAACGGTTATTTTTATTTTAAGTTACAAATGTTACAGAGAATTATGATTCATTTAACAAGGATTATGTGGTGCAATATGCTCACTTATTCCTATGTTTAAAATTAGAGTGAAATATTAGGTTAGTATAAAAAACCATCAAAGAAATTCAAAAGAAAGTAAATTTCATTCTTATCTATTCGTGAATTCAATTTTATAAAAGGACGTGAGTCCAGGCTTTTTCGTCAGAAAAAATATCTATAAAAACAGCTACATTACCATATGAGCAATCTGAACAGTGTAACGTGAAGAATTCCCAATAGGGTCGAAACCAATCTACTGGATGAATTTCCTTTTCTGCACTATTCAATTCTTAGTTTATACTGTCAAATGTATGCACATTATGGGTCAGATGTTTATATAGGATCGCAAACATGATTAAATTAATCGTTATTACCACTCGTGCAACCATTGTTCGTTTAATTATATAAGTGAAATTTTTTATTTAATATCAGAGTTTGTTATTAATTTACAACAACCACAGTGTGGTGTACTAAAATCAATTTTTGTCCACAGGGGATAATGAATGTAAATATAATTCTTGTGAAATTAGCCAGCAGTGATAGGCATATCTAATTTTGCTTTCCATATATACTCATTGCGGTTTGATCCTCGCTAGTCAGTTTTACGTCGTACTCTGATGATGATCATGGAAGGTCGAAACGCGTTATTACGTGTGACTGACGGTAGTTTTGCTATGTTGCTCGACGTCTGGTTAAAAACAATGGGATTGGTGGTTACTACAATCTCGCAAATTTGATTTAAATAATAGGCAGACTCGTTTGAGAGGCAGTAATTTTAACCTTTCAATGGTTAATCGGTTGAATATCCTTCGGCGTAAGCAGCATACCAGAAACAACAAAGATTGCTAAATGCCAACTGCGCGTATAATGTCGTGTGTACCTTTCCGATATAATATACGTATCGTTGCCTTTCGCATTCCACATAATTGTCCCAGTTTACTAATAGTAAATATCTTTGAAAAATTTAAAAATCTAGCTGTTTTATTTATGGGAAGACAACTTGCAATTAAAGTGCAATTATTGTTTGATTTAAACGAGGTTAAAACCATGGTCTAGTTTTATAAGCCTTTTATATTTAAGAATACTTCTGATCCCAGTCTAATGAACTTGTTACTATGTAAGCCATGCCATATATTTAAATGAATTTATGTTAGCACTTCTGATCCTTTTCGAATTAAGTTTAACGAAGTAAGCCATGCCTAAAATTTGTATTCATATGTTATTGATATGAAAGAAATAGAATAAATATATATATATATATATATATATAAACGCATCATGCCGAACAACGGCCAAATGGTACACCTTCTCCACTAGGCAACAGCTAAGGCTTTTTGAAAACAAAATCAATCTTGGAAAATATTATAGACAAAGTTATATTATCGATCAATTACAAACACCAAATTGATTAATCTGACGCTCCTATCACCACTAAATAAATTCGCAACAAATTTAAATCGTTTATAAAAAATCGCGGTAACATCTGAATCTACCATAGAAGAAATTCAACAAAGCACTTCAAACTATTACTTAAATCCAAAATTCAACATTATATAAAATATTTACAAGCAATAGTTAACGTTTCAGCAACCAGTGAAAATTCGGAATCATGTCATCTTTACAATCATAGAGGACTATTCATAGTCTTAAGACCCTTATGAACATGAATTAACTCGAAATCGTCCACGTAACGCAAAGATGATCACGTTACTAGATAAAATACAAGATACTATAGCTTTAGATAATAATGAAATTGAAATACATCTGAGGCTTTTGATACTAGACTAACACTGGCAATTGTTGAAGAATTTTGTATCGAAAAAATTGCAAAAAAACATTAGAATTCAGCTTAAGACATATTTTTGCATTGACTATTTGCATTCAGATTAGACAAAACGACTGTATTTCCATTGCCTAACAGCGCTTAGAAACAATTGGATTTAAAATTAAGATTAAATTTCCTAAGCACTGTTTGTCTATTAATAAACAACACAATAATTCTTAGCTGAATAATTGAATATGCTAATACACTGCAATAGTATATCTGATCAGCGCAATAAGTAAGGCCAAATTATTATAACATATTGAAGATTTACACAACATGCACCGCTTTTTTAAACATGTAACTAATTATAAAGGTATCATCAAATTGGTAAGAATTTATTACTCTTCGAAATCATAAAATACCTAAGCGAAAGCAGTACTTTAAATATCCAATAATACATTTTGGTATATTGATTACACTTAACTTGTGTATAAAGAAGAATATTGAAAATAATGTACATAAATAAAAGCATTTAACCAAGCCATCTTAAATTTAAATCGTAATATAAGGCATGGAAACAAATAATCACTGGAGGTTTGTAGTCAGTATACTTGGTGTGGAAGGTAATAAATGGCAAATCAACAATTATTTGATCCAAAGTTGCGATATAGATATAAACAGCAGTCCTATTATATTTTTTGTCAGTATAAAATAAGCATTTTATAATGTAGAAAAGTAAATTCATCCAGAAGACCCGTTTATTTCTCATTGAGTACTCGTCGCGTATTTTCCAGAATTTGCCGCGAACAGGAATCGAACCTGAGCACGTCTGCTTCGGAGTCTGTTAATCTAACCACTAAGCCACCCTGCTCAGAAATCACCATTTATAGAGGTGTCCTTGATGCTTTGGACTGCTCTTTTTAAGAAGGGATATGCAATGACACCTGGCAAACTAGCTGAATTGTAATGAATATCAAACATATCGGAAAGACACGAACAAGTTAAATACTGTTTGTTGCGAAGAACTAATATATATGCAAGTATGTATTAGGTTTTGCGAACCTAGTAACAAAATAGTTCAGTTGTGACCTTATCCTTCTGGTCACAACTGAACTAATTTGTTACTAGGTTCGCAAAACCTAAGACACGAACAAGGTCTGCCTACACACAATGATACATCAATATTCTCTGCCGAGGAGGAGGAAGGCGAGATAGTGCAGCTAGATTGCACGGATTGTCGTATGTAATCACTGCTGCAATATATTTTGCTTACATTTAACATATTAATTAAATAAGTAATTAATATAAAAATACTAGGAGTAATAAATTTATGACCGAAATGCCAGACGTAGCATAGACTGACGCTATCAACTATTTATGAAAGATGGATTGTTTCAATTTTATTTATAAAGTAATTAAGTTATTACTAGGTAGAATTCAGTGTACCATTCCCATTTGCAAGAAAAACATTTATTTAAAGAATTGATTCTTCCTCAATTTCTCCTCGATTATCTAAAAATGAAAACACACACCCATATATATATATATATATATATATATATATATATATATATATATATATATATATATATATATATATATGGGGCAGTCAGTCAAGCTGGATTTATTTAACTGTACCATCACCATAAGTGAATTTGCCTACAGTATAGAAGTTAGACTATGAGGGCGAGTCTGCTATGGGATAATAGATTTATTTGTGATCGTTTAACAGGCGTTAACCTCTATACTCCCTCCTAGCCACATCATCAACCACTTTATGATTGCTTCCATTAAAATGAAATTGTATACGTTCTATGAATAAAAAATAAATTTTCTTGAAGTATATTCCTAGATCGGGAATGGAGATACTTTAGTCAACTTTATGAGCTATTATGTAAAAAGATTATTCAATAATGACTTCACATTTATAGCCATCAGAATCTTGAAATTAAAGGTTATAACATAACTTCTATTATTATACACTAATGAATGGTCATTTGAATAACTTCCTAGTAGTTTACGCAGCGGATGGAGTATGTGAACTAACCATTAACACAATGCATGAGTTGGAGAATTGACTATTTAAAATATTGCACACAAAGGACCCTATTTTTGTGTGTTTTGGTAATCTTTACATTTGTGCTGCAAGTAATTTAGTTAATCTAAGCTTTTATACAACTGTCGTATCAATTAAATTGGCATCGTTTTGAGATTTCAACATTGTTTACCGTCTATTTTATCTGGTGTGCCATCCCACCCCACACCTAAGGCTTGAATTTTCTATTATCACTCAAGAAATTCTCGCGTTTACCTTTATCTGCACGTAGTATTTTTATGTCTGCATTTCTGCTGAAACCTTTAGGTGCATACATATGTTTCTTTATCAATGCATGTTGATTTTTGAAGAAAAATGATGCCGATGTGAAGCCTGATCCACTGAAGTAGACAAACCATGATTTATACTCAGTGCTTCTTGACGCTTAGTCGGATGATTGAACGAATGGCAATTGAAATGCTTCTTCATAATCAAAATCACGATTATTCTTCAGATAAACGCAATAGTTTCAATTTATTTTTAGTGTTTCCACAGTTAGTTGATCAATTCTTTTTTTGATAAATTAAGCACAAGTCGATCAATATCAGCCGATATTAAATCAACTAAGGTTCATGGTTTTATATAATTTTCTAATTTTTGCGCTATATTTGCTTTGTCTCGCTTTGAAACAGAGAGCTATAATTCAGAAATCGCGTATTTGTAAAAAGATCGAATTCATCAAATGCACAAGATACCACCTGTTTCGTACCCGAAATACCACATTATCTTCGTTTAACGATTTTTTTCTGGATTGCGCAAGACCTTTATTTAGACTTACGCAAATTGTGCATCAAATCGTTTTCGAAACGAAGTTGAGTAAAACAATGATGATAATGTTCCTTAAAAAAGGTTTTGTTTGTTCCCTGCACTTTAGAGTCACGAGATTATACTGTTCATTGAAAGTATCATTTGGATTAGTAGTTCTGAAAAATGCAATTTACCAGTCCCATATGTAAAATAAAATTAATTACATGAAATACAAGAACAGTTTCGATTTCATACATATCACCAGTATCTTAAAATTAATAAATATAATGAAAGGCGAAAGAAAAATAAAATTAAAACAGAGAAATAGTGGGACATAAGGTCTGGCCAGTAATTTGTGTGCATCCCATCAAGACCATGCTCAATGTTTGAACATGCTTATCCCTTGCATGAATCAGGCTATAGTTGTATCGATGTATAATAATGTCCCTGCGAAAGCAGCATTAGAAAGTGTGAAGCGTTGCCTATGTTGTTGTTATGGAAATGTTAAATATTTATCAGTAAACACTAAGAATTGTATAGTGTGTAAAAGGCAATTTATTCGTTAGACTGGTTTTGTCCTTATTAGGAAATCATCACGTACTGGCCAGAATTTTCCGCGTACAGGGCTCGAACCTGGGCAAGTCTGCTTCTGAATCTGGTGCCCAGGTTCAATCCCTGTCCGCAGCAAATGCTGACCAGTACGTGCTGAGTTCCCAATAATGACGAAGCCTATCTACTTGATAAATTGTCTTTCCTGCACTTTACAATTCTTAGTTTATACTGACAATATGGATGTACCTAATGGGTCAGATGTTTATATAAAGTTCGCAACCTTGATTATAGTAAATTGTATTACCGCACGCGAAACCAATGTTTCTTGTACTTGTAAGTGAGCTTCCTGAATTGTAATTTTATAATTTGGCATCATGGTGAAAATAAGTTAAATAAATTCCTAGAGTTAGCAAATCAGCTAGGTGAATGAAAATTTACATTAGATAAAGAGAATAATGATAATTTAAAATTTCTGGATGTGACAATAAAATTAAATGAATCTAGATTGGAAAGATATATTTATAAAAGAGACCTACACGGGAATCCTTCTCGATTTCTTCTCAACCCACCTATATAGAATGAAAAAAGGCATTCTTAAATCCCTGATATTTAGGAGTCTTAGAATAGTGGATTTGAAATAAAGAGATAAGGATTTGATGAAATTCAAAGACATATTCAAAATAAACGGCAATCCGAAATCGCAATAGAGAGGTTAATAAATGTGATGTAACGAATGTAACATCGGCAGAAATATCATTAGCCCAAATATTTAATGAAGCTTATTTATGGTCGTGAAACGGGAAGTGGATGAAACAAGTTCATTATAAACCTGAGTCAGAGACTCTCTTTATTGGAAACTGATTGAGAATGAACTAGAAAGATATAAATTATTATTGCCTTCTATCATTATTTTTCTCAAAAACATTATTCAGTAGATTGTACACAGTATTATAAATCGATATGATAGGCGACGTACTTATAAAGAATTATGTACATACGCTGATATATTTACTATATATATTATGAAATTATATACGGTTCACATTTATTAAACTTACACAGTTGCTTGTATAAATATATATATATGATTTTATTCATATTTATGCATTTTTTAAATATATAAGGTTTGAATAAGGTAATAAATAAAAATAAATAAAAAGTTGTTTTATAGAATATATTCATGGTTAACCACAGACACTTGCCTTTAAAGGGGAAAGTAAACTGCTGCGATATATATATATATATATATATATATATATATATATATATATATATATATATATATATATATATATTCTTTTGAAATGCGAGCTTTAATAAAATTCATTTTACCCTTCCTATGTGTAAAAACTAAAAGACATTTTACCAGATACAAGAAACATTTCTTTCTCATTATCTCCTCAAGTATCTACTAATGAAAATGTCTTTATATATAAATTGGAAAGCAAAACAAGATAGAAATATGTAAACATAGAGAGAGTATGAAAAAACGGAAATCAATCAATTGCGTGCGTCACATCCGGCTGCAATTCGTTTATCCATAAGGCTTCGTATGTGGTTAGCTCTCTTTTGTTATTGTTTTTAGTAATTATTTTGAATGCTACGTCTGGAGAACGTACGTGTGATGTTTTGACGATGAGTTGTGCAATTGCAGAATTTTATTCACACTTTGATTTAAAACAGGCGTTTAAGTTACAATGTTCTCTCATTCGAGTAATTAACCGTCTGGTCGATCGACAACTTGCGCATGTATATTGGTAAATAATATTTGATATCGACATTAACGGCTGTTTCTCTTTGATTGCTGGTAAAGGCAAGTATGTTACCTCAAAAAACACTAGTAGTTTAGCCATATTAAATGTGCGTGTTAATGCTGCTTCAACTTACTTTTGTGCCATTCCAGAAACTGGATCACCCTTAAATGGGATGTTCAGGTAGACTGTTTTCTTTTTTGGCCCTTAATACGTCTGTTTCTATTTAATTCTCTTTTTAATGATTGATTCAATTAATTGTTTGTGATAGCCATTAGACATTTAATCGTTAATTGCTTTATAATACTCGTTTTTTTAATCTTGACTAAACATATATATATATCATTAATTGTTATTTTTTTCCTATTTAATTATTAAATCTAATTATTTGATTATTATTCCAATATTTATACCAACTTATATATATATATATATATATATATATATACAAATAAGCAGCAGTGTGAGTCAACTGCCATATATATAATTTTTTGTTCTTCCTATTTATTATGTTAATCTAATCTTTTATATATTATTGCAATGATTTATACCACCTTCAATTATAGACATATATATGCATAAATGTTAATTATATATATATATATATATATATATATATATAAAATAAAAAACAGAATTTGAAATTCTAGTATTTGTTTTATCAGTTTTGAATTTTTAACTTTGAATACCGTGACATAGTAACAATACAGTCATAACAAAACATACGCATATATTGTGTTTAGTTACTGAGACAAATTCTATGTTTAAAACCAATGGTGAATCAATGAAATAAAATATAAATATAACGGTTTCGGAACCAGGTTACCACATTTGCTTAAATCTGCTATTGTGAGTATTGTACTGTTTATAGTTGCCTGAGGGTGATGTTGGAAATTAAGCATACAAAGTCGTCAGTAAACAAAGTTGTGATAGAACCGCATTTCCATTGGGACGAATACAAACCCAGCCCGATAGAAGACAAAAAGGAAATGGAAATTGTGATCAATCGAATCTTTGTGAAACTGTATGTGCACAACTAGATCTCGCGTACACAAAACGCGGCATTGGAAAATATAATGATTTATTCTATATATATGGACATATATTAGTATACAACTGTTCCTTTATATTGGTTAACTTAGGAATGGGATTATTATTATTTGTTGTAGAACATTTATGTAGATTACATATATTTTGTCTGTACTATCTCTTCCTTTCTCTCTTTATTTAGTCGTAACCTAAGCGTCGTTCTGGCTTTCACACGTATTCTTTCGAGGAAACTTGCTGCCTTCGGTTTATCCTTCTGGTTATATTTCATCTAATTGTTATTATGTGTGCACTACCTAATACACAATTGCATATCTATTATTCTTCCTTCAAGAACAATATCTGGCAATCAAGTTTGTTGATTTTTTATCACATTTTGAATTCACATTTAATTATCGTGACATCGCAACACTTCCAGTGGTTAGTTTGAACGATTTTGACGCCTTCGGAAGAAAGGGATGAATCCGCTCCCGCCCAATAAGACGACAAGCTGGATTCGTATTTGGAAATAGGGATTAATCGGTACTTTGCAAAATTGGTAGTGCAAAGCGACACCTCGCGAACGCAAATCGCAAAGATTCAACATTTGAGGCTGTAATTAGTTTCTCCATGGTGCTTAATAAATATGGCTAATCCATTACTTTTAAATGCATTGGTAATCTTCCTATAGAACACATCTGTTGAACATATACGAATGGTTACAAGGATGTCTTTCACAATTGCAGGCGTGCATTCACATTTAATTTGACGAAGGAGTTTAAATTACAATATTATTTTACTCTGTTTATTAACTGTTTTTACGACCAGCCAACATATATTGATCGGCAAATTGCGCAGGTATATTGATAAATAATGTTCGAGGTCTAAATCAACGAGTTTTTCATTAATTGCTGGTAAAAGCTATCTTGAATATCACATTATATGTATATATATATATATATATATATATATATATATATATATATATATATATATATATATATATATATAAAAGATATATATGTGCATTCGTAGATAATTGAGGACATTGAAAATGAAGCGGTTCATATATCTGATAAAATTTCTTTTTATCTTTGCACATGGAAATGGTAACATAAATTTTATTAAAGTTTGCATTCCTTGACTTTCATAAAACGAGGTGAACTAATGACATTAAAGTGCAGAATGCAAATAACGTTATTCTGGCAAGAGTATTATGATTAATGTTTGAAAAATTACGTTTCCCAGTGGAATGAATGCGCAGATGGGGCAATGTAGAATTACGAGTTAATCTATTAAATTTTACAGGATTGGCGTATTTCAGAAGTGACTAGTTAAAAAAGATTAAGCCAAGTTGAGTATGCAATTTTGTGTGTATCTGGTGTATACCTTTGGCCAGAATGTGATGTCTGACATTTTTACTATTTCTTTTGCAAATAAATAAAACAATACTGAAGAAATTCAAAAACGAAATAGAACCTCGAGTTTTTTTTTTAAATTTGATTGCGGAGTGCCAGCTTCATATTTTCCAATGCCGCGTTTTGCGTACGCGGGTTTTAGCTTTGCACCGATAGCTTCACAAAGATCCGATTTATCACAATTTCCATTTCGTTTTGTCTTCGATCGGGCTGAGTTTGTATTCGTCCCAATGGAGATGCTGTTCTATATATATATATATATATATATATATATATATATATATATATATATATATATATATAATGTAATTGGTAGCCAGTAAACAAAGATGTGATAGAACCTCATTTCCATTGGGACGAATACAAACTCAGCCCGATCGAAGACAAAACGGAAATGGAAATTGTGATCTTTGTGAAACTGTCGGTGCAAAGCTAAAACCCGCGTACGCAAAACGCGGCATTGGAAAAAAAGAACCTCGAGTTTTATGTTAATTAATAAAATTATTCCTAACCTATCAGAAATACAAATCTGTCAGGTAAACTTGTGTGCATCAAAACTGATCGAAATTATGGAATTATAAATAAAGTTAATTTTAATTGTTGCAAATCATAATCTTACTTGCTATTACAATTTCCATGCTCAATACATAAATGAACAAGATTAAGTTCTCCGCGGCTAAATAGACATGACATTATTTAGAATTGAATCATTTCATGATTGCCATAAAAATTTGCAAATGTTATATCAATCGATGCCAGAGTATAAGGCTTTGCTTTAATAACGGGTTTTTAGATTTATTGATATTCCCAATTTTATTTAAATTTAAACAAATTCTCAAATCATTGTCTAGTTACTCATGTCAGGTTTGATGCACTTTAACGTATCTTACATTTATAAATAAAAACCCTTTATAAGAAACATAAAATTGATTACCACTCTGCCGACGAACAAGTCCAAAAAATTGCTGAAGTTGAAATATTTTCTGTATTGGTCGTTTGCATTAATATATTAGCAAAACAACGATGAATATATTTTTTTATGTCTAATATTATAAAAAATATAATAGAAAATTAAAAAAATATGAATGCTATAAATAAAAATTGGAATAATAATAAAGATAACAGCCGTAAAAGTGGCGGTAATATTATTAGCAGCAGGAGTAGTAACAGTAGGAGTAGTAGTAGTAGTAGTAGTAGTAGTATTACTAGTAATAGTATTAATAGTAGTAGTAATAGTATTTTTAGATGTTGTTGTTGATTCTGCTGTTATAGTCGTAGTAGTATTATTAGTAATAACAGTTTTAGTGTGGTAGTAGTAGTAATATTTAAAAATTTTAATTTATCTGCCAAAGAATGCCATGAAGCATATCTTCGTATTAATATTTAAAATTAAGTATAAGAGAACAGTGAGACTGTGAAAGTTAAACAAAATAGTAGCTAACGCCGTTCGACGCACACCACAACAGCAAATTAGCTAGCGAGTATAAATTTGCGATAAACGTATAAGGATAGCAAAGTTAGAAATGAGGCTGTCACCTATATTAGTCTCGCATATATTGTTTTTGACTTGAAATGCCGACTGCGCAATTTCTGTGCAGTCACGAAGATTGTATTTATGCAGCTGTCACTACAATTATATAAGTTATACAATTAAACAGTTTTCGATCGTACTCTGATGAGGATCATAAAAAGTCGAAATGAGTCATTAAGTGCGACCGACGACAGTGTTGCTTTGTCGTGCGACTGGTTAAATTCGAATGGATTGGTGCTTATGCTTTGCTCGCACACTTTATTTGAGAAATTGTTGTCAAAACTCGTGCTTTCAATAACTATTTAATGTAATAGCCGACAACTGTTATTTTATTTTATATATGGAAATGCTACATAATTTTTGCCATGCGAGCCAAGAACGAATAACTGCGATAGCAACAAACTTAAACACAATCTACTCTATCTCGATGTATTATGTCACAATGGTGGGGTAATATAAATCTCCTGAATAGAGAATGCACAGCAGAACAAAAAATTTTAATAGGGTTAGATTTAAGGCCGTTTTTTGTTTCAAATCAATTAGACAGACAAACACCAACTGAGCTAGAGAAACTTCACCAAATAGTTTAACGCTCTCAATGATTTCAGTGTCAGAATGAATGATTAACATAAGCAAGTGCGTGATGCCATACCTAAGCTTAATTAACTAAGTCATGCAAGATTTGAGTTTAAGCCTACATTTTCTGCGGCAGCTGAAGTACAATATTGCGTCATCGGCAAATTTGACGAGATTAAGCCAGTTATCTTGGGCAAGAATGTGCGATATACTATTGTCGAATGTCATTTGTAAAAACACTGAACATTGTCGATACCGGAGCAGATTCCAAACAGGTCTTTTACGGAAATAGAGCAGATCCAATTCAATCGACAAATGAGTAACATAATCGAATGATTTACATTGGTCAAGGAATAAGTGAATTACGCTATGTCCATTGTTGATTTAAAAGTAGCACTGGTCAAATTCGTACAATCAAAGCGCTAGTGCGGAAAGCCATACTCTGGAATAAAAAAAGAAGAAAAAGTTCATTAAATAAAGTCTTATCGGTGTCTATGATACACGCAAACAAACAAATATCGGGCGATCTTAATTTTAAATGGCAGAATTTACCACACTCCGTGATATTATAGAAATAATGGAGGTGAGTGTAACACCATTTCCAAATTATCTAATTGTGGATAACATTGGGATTGTGGCACAAGTGATAGACAAAAACGTATTACTATATCAAATCTCAGGTCAAACTTCGCAAACTTAATTTCTGATATATGAAATATGCACACACTATTACAAAATGCAAGCACTTCTTCCATCTCTTTGGCCTTTCTAGTCCAAAGGGATTCAAAACCGACTTTTAGATTCCGCTTAAGTTGGCGTCTTACAACTTTACGATTATTTCTGTCGCAAAAAAGGTTGTTCAAGTTTACTTACATTTATTAAATGTTTATTCTTATTTAGTTTTCAGGAAAACTTGTGTGTAAATCTACGGTTAATTGCATAGTCCGAGTCGTCATAAATGTTCTAAAATGAACAACAATCCTGTACGCAACCACGCAATCTATAGCTAATTGCTCATCAGTCCACTGTTGTCAGGCGGCTGGAGGACGCCAAATGTGTGCAATGCTCTTACACTACATCTGAAGTCTGCGCTACTTCAGTATAATCTGTGATCCGCGCAGCTATCTAACAGCTCGTTCAACATTATCGTTGCGCATTGAGCTAAAAGTGTATCTTTCATCTAAATTAAATTCTGCGTTATTAATCGATCAACTTGAGTATTCATGTCACCCACAACCAAGACTATATATGAACTTCTGTGCTCTACTTAATAAAGAGCTTATGTCGGAGTAAAAAAGCGTATTTGCTGTCGTCTTTGCTGCAATCTGTGGGGGTATATGCCGATACAAAGAAAGAGCAACGTTGATTGAGATGTATTCAGGTGTGCCGCTCAAAGTTGTCTGTTTACATGGCTCCATTTAATTCAGAAAGTAATAGCTTGTGTCCTAAAGACGATACCGATGCCCAATTTATCGTTTTGATAAAATTCCGTGGAACCAATCGTTCGAAGCCAATAACACGTATATAATGATGGTACACTTAGTTCTTTAGTGCTCGTAGGATCCTGCATTCTGGATTCAGATACGCATCGTATATCGATTTATAACTTATCCAACGTACGTGATATAACTTCTTGTTGTCTATTTTTTTTGAGTATTCGCATATTAAATGCGCTGACATTAAAACCTAATCTATATTTTATGTATGTTTGTTTACTAGAATTATTTTTGATATTTAGTTATCCGAAATTTGTCTTACTGATATGAACCATGTCCACCATATTCATAGCATCTATGAGTGCGTCATTGTTACATTGGGAATAGAAAAGGCAAGGGAAAATAGCAGAATCTGACATAAAGATTCGGTAGTAGCCGGATTGAGCTTATCCATCGTGCACAATAGCAAATAAACCGACCCATTTTATCTTGCGCGACGGCCAATGCAGTATGGATTCATTATAGTTCGTATTGTTCATGGTAATATATGGGTTGTAAATAACACTAATTCGCCAATTCCTAGTGGAGATGGTTTGTATTCAGATTTTTCCTTCTTTTATATATCTTGCCAACACAGGCTGATGAGCACTACCTGCCGAGATGACAGTGGCCAAAACTTCCTTAAGCAGATGAAAAATTTTCTGTGCGTTTGTTAAGCTTGCTCTCATTTCGTCACTGCACATTTAACCAAATTCGATGCTTTACGGAATAATGGTTGTATCCAATTAGACCAGTCAAGTTTCATACTACTATTTCCGGCCTGCCCAGCTAATGTTTTCCAGTCTTCATATAGACACTCGTCCACTAGTTCCGGTGAAATAGTTTTATACAATAGCAAAATCTCCTAAAATATAAAGTTTGCATTGACACAAACTGATGTCTGTTATCATATTTTCTGCAGAAGTCATAAAGAGTGTGTTTCAAAAATTTTCTTTGGATCGCTTCTATTCTTATTAATAAGCTTTTATTCATTGAATTCCATGTAGCGTCTACATACTACAAGATCGGCCTAATTCAAATAATATACATCTGTAGGTGTATATTATTCTATTTGTTAGAGCCCGCTATTTCTTAGTGCTGCCAACATTGCGCCGAAATCCTTTACTTCGTTCTGAAATTTTACCTCAATAATATCATTAATAACATCATCATGAAGACGAATACATAAGAGTTATAAATAATTTATTGTCTAAGAACTGCCAAATGCATTTGGTTGATTCAGTTGCTAAATTAATAGTTCAGAAGAGAATGTAGAACTAAAAAATTAAGCAGCCTACCTGAAAATACATTTTTTTAGGGAGGACGCTGTTTCAGAATTGCAAGACAAAAATGAAGAGGCTGTTTTAAAGGATAAATTTAAAGCAGCCTAGTTTGCATCGTGCATAAGATGAAGATTTTAATATTGTCAACATTTAAAGAACAACAGCTGTTTAAATCTACCGCAAATAAATCACGGAAGCCGATTGGCCGGTAGATTAAACCCAACTGTAAAAAGATGGCAAATGAACAGTCAGTGTCAAATCGAATGTGAAATAATTGTCTACAATTGCGAAATATATTATGGAAAAAAATAGCACTTATCTTAGCAGTAACTATGGTAATTTTAAAATTTTTGATGCGCAAAGGCAGATCATCCAGTAGACTCATTTCGACCTTAATGACAGCTATTCCAGTACTGTATAGGATTGGCCACTAGCGTGAATCTAACCGGAGCATATGGGATTCGGTGTCTCAGTCTCTATCCGCTAGGCCAGTCGTGCCACAAATAACTCGCAATTTGAAGGTAGAAACTATTTGGAATCTCTTAATGACTGAAGTCCAAACTAACAACCATCGAGCACTCATTATACACCAGACACAATGACACTTGGAGAAGTTATTTTAATTTAATTCTAGTGACATTTACTTGAATATATCTTTTTTCTCCTTATAAACTAAACATAGCAGCAGTAGTCAAGGCAATTCACGCTGCCACTATACTTGAAATCAAAATACATTTCGCAAGCAGCATGATGTTTTTTACTGACAAAGCGGAGATTGCTAGTTAAATCCTCAGGTTTTAAGAGAGTCTAAATAGGTTGCAATTGTAAGTAAGGCTACCTAGAAACATAAATTCGAATATGACTTTAAATTGTATGTACTATGCGGTACGAATTGCGTCTTGGATACAGTCCCAAATGCCCGAGCAAATATGACTCGGTTCGATTCCTGTCCGCGGATAATACGGGGCAGTATTTGAAGAGTTGACAATAATAGCGAATCCAGTTTAATGGATGTATAACCTTTGCTACCTGATGCAATTTTTAGTATACACAGACTGTTGACTTCACCTGTATTGTTTAAGTCGTTTATGCTGATTCCATCAGAATTTATTATAAGTGTGTCGTGCAGCCCAAACCTAATTATCCCTAATTATATGTCGTCAACGTTTTCATTTTTGCAGTCAATAATCTTACTAGGTTTTACAAACCGTCAGAGGCCATTTTATTCAACTCAACACAAATGCAATATTTTAAATCAATTATTTGTATGAGTTTGTTCGTATAACGCGCGTTCATTTAGTAAAACAAAATACAAACATTTGTTAATTTATATTCATTTCGGCGGCTCGAAGGCTGTTTCTTTCATTGTGCTGACTGCTTCATCTTAATTCGTGCACTTCTGCGAGGACATTTTTTTTGAATTCATGTCAGCCGTAGATAGGACACTTAATGCGTTCTCGATCTCAAAGGTGGCCATTGTTATACAGACGAAGTGCATATTGTCTTAATCCTGTCATTAGACGTTAAATCATTATAACTACCCAAAGTGATATTTTGCATGTCTTATAGTAGCAGATCGGGATTGGCTTGTTAGAAAATAGGGTATTAAAATATTTCAAATAGGTTCCACTTAAACGTAAGGCTTATCAGTAAAATTAGTTCACAATAAAAACCAAACCGGTCTGCTAGATGAAATGCATTACCTAATTTTGCAAATTTTATTTATACTGTCAACATGCATTTATATATAAAAACGTCGATTTAAGGTTCTCGGAGGATTTCGGATTAGAATAGAGTCATTTACAGAAATAGAACAGGTTTCTCTACAAGAACATTATATGATCAAATAGAGTAGATGGGCGCCAACTGTATGTTTGTTGGTAAGTATTCTGGTTAAGTGCGGTGGATATAGCCCTACCCGTAGCCTGTTTCAGCTTGCCCTTAGAGCTCACTTAATTAATTCGAATGATTGATGACACCGACTGAAGCATAGCAATGATTTCATTGTAATATAAACTGATTTTGTTGGAATCTGGTAAGTTCAAATTATAATTTATAAGTTAGGTCTACCTAGGACCTGTCATTTTTTTACCGGAAATCGAAATAGATTCGAGCCTGTCAATATTTTAATCTTATATCGATCGCACAGAAATAACCATAGAAGATTTATCGTTGGGAAATTAACTGTCAGTAATGTAAATTGAGAAACACTTTCAGTACTCCCACAAAACTTCATTATAAGGCAGGTTCATTTAACACATACACTCAACGTTACTGCAATATCTGGTATTTCATATAATAAAATTCAAAGCTGATCATGCTGGATTAAGTAATTATGTTATTTAACAACGTACAGAAAGTATAAAACAAGCATGATGAGTCCCCACACGTACAATTCAGTAGTTTATATTCGATTTATTAGCACATTCAAGTTTTTTTTCATTTAACGAAGGAGAAAAGATATTGCAGGTGCAAAGCTTACGTAATAGCTTTTGGAAGTCTGGTAAGTACAAATTACTTCAAATCTCCGTATAACTATAACATAACCGAGAACTATTAAAAAGGCGCTCTTACGGAAGCGAACATTAACAGCCATAAACAGGAAATATGGCATAAATGAGAGGAAATCCTGGTGTTAAGCTGCATTCATGTAATTGATGCAGTTCGAGAAAAATAATGATTTATTTTGGTGGAATTTAATTCTCATGACGGATTTTAACAGTAGAAGAATGTTTTCTTCGTATATTCCAACATTATCAATTAGATGTGTTAAATGTATATGTTTAGCATAACGATGTCGTTTAGTAAAAATATAAAAATCGCTTTTGATTTCCAAAGGTAATAATTTAACTTATAGCAATGTCCAGAGTTTGTTAATATAAAATAAACAAAGATCGCATTTTTACCATTCGAATAAAATATAAAACAATTCTTTAAACTAAGTTTGCGAGCTTGAAGTAAACACCAATCCCATTGTATTAAACCAGTTGTCAAACAGCATAGCAAAACTACCGCCAGCCGCAACGCACTGACGCATTTCGATCTTCCATGATCATCATCAGTAGTATGACGGCAAACTGACTAGTGAGGATCAAACCGCATTATATATATATATATATAAAGCAAAATAGATATACAGCTCAGGTCTAAGGTTTTGTATACATTGTACGTCCCATTATCCCACATTCTTGACCAAAATATAGTGTTTAAGCGGCGTAATACCGGCTCCTACTGATGAGTCGCCAGTAAACACGAAACGAATGTGCATGAGATTAAACTTTCGTTCATGCTGCTTTTGGTTTATCCTGCTGGACAACTGAACTAATTTGATACTAGGTTCGCAACACCTAATACATACTTGCATATATATATTAGTTCTTCGCAACAAACAGTATTTAACAAATGAATAGTATTTTCATTAGTTTGCTTTCCGAAATTTAGGGACGTTTTTTGAAATGATCTTTAATTATTTGCCTAAAATATCTATTTATTTTATCATTAGGAGGGAAATTATTATGTCAGGAAGAATACTCACCTGTAGAGAGTTCAATATATATAAATTGAAGTTTAACATGCAATGTGCAAATTAAGAATTTCAATTGCCTTATATTTTAACATATTCAGAGAATTGTTGGTGAATTCTTTATATAAGAATTTCACTTAGAATTAAATAAGAAAATCTTGCCTTAAACGAATACAATCTTTGTATAATAAAGTATGTATTAGGTATTGCGAACCTAGTAACAGATTAGTTTATTTGTGACCAGAAGGATAAACCAAAGGCAGCATGAACGGAAAGTATAATCTCATGCACATTCGTTTCGTGCTTACTGGCGACTCATCAGTAGGAGCCGGTATTACGCCCTTTAACCACTATATATTTGGTAGAAGAATGTGGAATAATAGGACGGTACAATCTCCTAGACGAATGTGTAAACCTGTAATAGTGAAGCTAACATAATCTAAGTCAACGACAATGCGACTTCAATGCTAACTCACACTATATAATATATATACCGAGTCTGTAAAGGATACTAACACTATGGCTATAGTGTTAGTAACTGATAACTTTTTTGAAATCGATGAGTACCGGATACTAACACTATGGTGTCCGAGTCGGTACATGATACCAACCTGATGGATATAAATTTATGCTAAAGTTCACCCAAATTGAGAATTACAACAATTTCCGAACACCTTTTACTCCAGTTAAACCATACACTCTGGCCTTCATCGATATCAGTTATCACATTTCGCGGTAAGCATGACATCATTCAATTCAATATATTACAGTTAAATACTGTTTGTTGCGAAGAATTATATGTAGTATGTATTAGGTACAGGAACTTAAAACAAATTAGTCTCAGTTGTGACCGATGATAAACCAAAGGCAGCATGAACGGAAAGTATAACCTTTTGGTCACAACTGAACTAATTTTGTTACCTAGGTCTCGCAAACCTAAATACATACCCTGTTAAGCAAGTTACGTAGATGGAAAGAGAGTGAATTTCAGAGCGCGGTTTAGGTCAAGAATAAAGAAAGAAAGGAAGAGATAGTATGGAAAAACTAATGGTCTTTAAAACTAATAGTAAGCCCGCCACGAAGTTAAACAACTCATAGAAATAATTGCATATGAATATATGTCCATACAACTAAAATAAATCCATATATATATATATATATATATATATATATATATATATATATATATAATATTAAAACAATTTTAAGACAATCACTTACCATTGACAATAAATTACCCAATTAAAAAGAAAAAGTAGAACCCCTCGAGATATCTGAAGTATATGCGAAACCTCGCAAAGATTGTAAGCTCATGTAAAAAGGCGAAACCATGAGCCCGATAAAGGTTCGTTG
>JAQBSW010002655.1:80000-98718 GCA_029291075.1 Eudiplozoon nipponicum
TCGACAGCTTGCAAATTTATATAGGTAAATATTATTTGATTTCGACATTAACGGTCGTTTCTCTTTGTTCGCTGGTATAGGCAAGCTCAAAACGTAAGCCCATATAAAATTAAATATGGCATGTAATACGTGACATTGGTGTAAAACGAATAAAGAAAGGCTAATTAGGGCAACCATTGTCTACAGGATGAATTATCTTTGCTACCTTATGCAATGCTAAATTTAAATTGACAAATTTTTATAGTTCAAATCTTATCATATATCATCAATGCAATGTAAATCAAAGGTAATCATCTATTTGAAACAGTCCATGGAGCAATATGACACAATGAAACAGACTTCTCTACAGGACCACTAGAGAAGATGGGCGCCAAGTGTGTGTATTATGGAGACTATTTCGTTAAAGTACGTGTGAGATCGCATGAGCAACGTTAATATTCCTGTTATGCCTAAGAGTAAGTGCAATTTGTATGTGTCAACAATAGAACTGACAGGAATATCACATGTTTTGAAATAGTCATAAACGGCATCATTTGGTCACAGGCAAGTTTAGGAGATAACATTAAATTAGGATTGGAATAATCACATAATCATTATCGTGAAATAGTTAATAATTTAGTAATTAACAATTTTGCTAATAACGGGCTCCACTGTGCGTAACCTGTTTTGGATTTTTTTGTAAAATTCCTGAAGTGTGGCTCAATGGTTACAGCAACAGACTTCGAAGCAGACGTGCCCAGGTTCAAGTCCTGTCCGAAGCAAATTCTGGACAGTACGTACTGAGTTCCCAAAAAGGACGAAAACGGTCTAATAGATGAATTGCTTAGATTATGTATATAATGGTACTGGTATGTATACAGAATCGCAACCTTGATTTAGATAACTAAATAATACTTGCTAACCCATCTGATTAAGAATATTTCGAAGGCTTTGTTTTATATTACCACTTTAATTTAAATGTATTCTTGAACACATGGTATATTACGTTCTCCATGCACATATAGGAAGAAACTTTTAGGGTTACGTATGCCCACTTGCAACCCTGATTCTCATCCAGGCCACTGCTTTAGTTTTTTAGTTACATTATCCTAACTGTTGCACTGTTGATATGTATAATTATTGTGATTGAGGGTAAGTCGTGCAAATTTGTTTTCGTTAATTTTTTTTCAAATATAGCGATATTTAATATTAGTACGTGCGAAATTCAGTAGTTTTGCTGTTGTTCGATTGGTTAAATGCAACGATATTGGTGTTTATATCATGCTCACTAAAATTATTTGAATAGTTGTTATCACCACCCACGTGACTCCAGAGAAAATAGCACAGCTGACGGTTCCAGGTCTGTTCAGTGTATGCGAGACTACCAGAGGTCAGAACCACATATCCAAACTTTGCTTTCCCTATCTATGCATTGTAGTTTAATCCTCGCTGTATTATTTTCCGCGTAAGTGCGTGTGACTGGTGGTAGTTTTGCTATGCTGTTCCACTGATTAAATACAAAGAGATTAATTATTATACCCAGCTCGCAAACTTGATTTAAAGAATTGGTAGCCATATATTTTTACTTTTCTTTCGTTAGATTCCCTGGAAGAAAATGAATCAGATAATATTAATGGTGAAATTAAACTAAAAATGTAGCACTAGTTACAACTGTCTACCGAACAGGCGTTCGAGACCGGGAACCGCATTGCAGACGCCTGTCCAATATTTTCTCCACTGGATTACTCTGTTTGCTGAAAGCAATTTTACCGATTTCGCAAACGGTTTGTGAGGATATCGAACAATTGTATGATTACATATAGGCTACATGCAGCATAATTTCAAATTACTCATCGCCAAAATCGGGCCAAAAATTTTCACCTTGATAGCCCTATAATTGTGTGGCACCTTAGCCATTATCTGACTCCAGATGTCTTATCATCTTGTTTCCAAACTTAAGCATTATTCTATGTATTATCTCTTAACGACAACCGCAGTCACGAAGTCCAAACCCCAATCTGTCTTATACTCAATGAAGGCAGCATTACATACCGATTCGAGGAAACTAACGCAGACGAAGTGACCAAAAGATTTATAAGCTCGGTTTTAAAACATTGTGATAAGCTTTTAACTGATTAACGAGAGTGAAATGTGGCTCTCGAAATATTTATGCGCCAGTCACAACAAAGATCATGTGTAACAAAATGGTTGCGGGAATCGAGCGTACTACGACACACTTGCAGAATTAAGTAGATTGAATATTGACTTTATTATATACTAGATATAATAGTCAAGTTGAATTATGGAAAAAGTATAATAGCCCTTTCTTCAACACAGTTGTATATAGATGCTTTATTATAAATTTGATCTTAAACAACCTATCTATATATGCAAGTATGTATTAGGTTTTGCGAACCTAGTAACAAATTAGTTCAGTTGTGACCAGAAGGATAAACCAAAGGCGCATGAACGGAAAGTATAATCTCATGCACATTCGTTTCGTGCTTACTGGCGACTCATCAGTAGGAGCCGGTATTACGCCCTTTAACCACTATATATTCGGTAGAATAATGTGGAATAATAGGACGGTACAATCTCCTAGACGAATGTGTAAACCTTTTATAGTGAAGCTAACATAATCTGAAGTCAACGACAATACGACTTCAATGCTAACTCACACTATATAATATATATACGGAGTCTGTAAAGGATACTAACACTATGGCCATTGTGTTAGTAACTGATACCTTTTTTGGAAATCGATGAGTACCGGATACTAACACTATGGTTTCCGAGTCGGTACATGATACCAAACTGATGGATATAAATTTATGCTAAAGTTCACCCAAATTGAGAATTACAACAATTTCCGAACACCTGTTACTCCAGTTAAACTATACACTCTGGCCTTCATCGATATCAGTTATCACATTTCGCGGTAAGCATGACATCATTCAATTCAGAATATTACAGTTAAATACTGTTTGTTGCGAAGAACTAATATATATGCAAGTATCATGTAAGTATCATGTGTAACAAAATGGTTGCGGGAATCGAGCGTACTACGACACACTTGCAGAATTAAGTAGATTGAATATTGACTTTATTATATACTAGATATAATAGTCAAGTTGAATTATGGAAAAAGTATAATAGCCCTTTCTTCAACACAGTTGTATATAGATGCTTTATTATAAATTTGATCTTAAACAACCTATCTATATATGCATAAAATTATTGTACTAAAATTTATACTCACCGTTTGGTTTTGCCTAAGCTAGTTTAATCCCATATAAAATGTTAACAATAACCCCTTCATCTAGAAGAGCATTAATACTTATAAATTCGATATTTAAGTTTATAATGTGTATCGCTAACTTACGTATGAGCTCATCTAACAAGATTAAGAAGGCATTTATCTGCTTACAACATATTATATTATTATTAGAAAAACTATACATATACGAGTTTGCTCCAATAAAAAGCGCCCCTTAAGTAAACAAATTGAAATATTTATCATGTATGTATCATTATTTCTCTAGGCACGGCTACTGACACCTGCATTCGGTAAGCCTTTTAGCTGTCTGATACTTTCGCTTGCTCGAAGTTAGTGAAATCAGCTCTAAAGGGAGTAATATGCACACTCAACGCCTCAATGATAGACACTGCAACATCGCGATTCAAGAAACGGCCTTGCAACTCTGCTAAATTATTCGAAGTTCACAGCACGGTGCAAGTCGTGAAACTAGTGCTGCCATTCGCGTCCATATTTGTCACCCCATACAAGCCACTATTCTAAATTTGTAACGTGGTAGGTTCCACCTTCACCTCCATAACATGAAGCATGACACTGAAGCATAGGTAGATTCGTGTAGGACGTTGGACACTAAATATCTGATAGTGCGCAGTAAAATTGGAGCCCGAGTGACACGGGTTCGCGTGGTAGAGGTATCTGTTCTCTATAAACGATGCTTGTCACAACAACACCTGTAGCTGTCAATACTGTAACTCGCACGTCCCGCTCGCCTAAATTTAATTTCTCCGCCCAGAAGGACGTGCATCTTAGGAATAACTTTGCAGAACTTCTTTTTTCGTACGGTGCTGTAGCGTTAGTCTGGGGGAGATAAAACTTTGCAGCCAGAATGATTTAAATTTTGTTTATATCACAATTGACGCAATACATTCGTTTGAACTGTCCACCCCGGTCGGTTACAAAATCTTTTTCAGCACAAAATTGACTGAAACAGAGCTCTACTAGCCACCAAATAGTTTACTCAGTTGAGGTTTTATTAAAAGATATATATACACGACCATCGGCTCTGGAGAACTCAGGCCGCCTCCTACACGTCAAAAGCAGCGAACCCACTAAATAGACTTACTAAAGAGGTGCGATTTATACGAATGAGCTCACATAAATAATTTCAAGTAAACATGGCTTCTAATGCTAAGTTGTAAGAGCTGGTTCGTATGTTAGTATGACGGATAAATATATTTACTGAAGAGTTCGAGGAAATTAAGTATAGCCAAATAACGACATTTATTAATTTTGAGGTACCACACATAAGGGGCCAAAGTTGCATGGGTGAATGCAACCGGTTATACTGAGCCAATACAAATAATGACATTGGTCGATTTTCGTTTAAATTAGATAAGTGCTGTACGTTACTGCTCTGTCCGCCGAAGTGGTACTTCATCACTAGTTAGAATACATAGGATTTAATAAGTGACCGCTATTTCTATCATCTATAGTAATTCACCATGCCGAAAAACCGTAAGCATAGATAATCCTTAATAGGCTGTACGCTCGAATAAAATTATATTAAGTCATCTGCAGAAACTGACTGACCAAGGAACAGCGCTTTTTCACCTATCAGTACACGTTCACGACTAGGATTTCATCGCAATTCTACTGCTTTGAACTGCATCTTTTGTACTTGAGCACACAATTTTAACTTTATCGTTGTACAAATAATAACATCGTCAACGCATTTTGCCGCACTGGATAAATCAGTCACGAAGTAATGCATCTTTCTTTCGAATACATTAGATACCTTTTAGACAAAATGGTACCTCGGTAATTTGGTAATAAATTTATGAATGCTACACATAGTCTGTATATTTGGCCTATTGATACATTTACGTTAGTTATTAGAATCAATATTCATAGCCCATTTTCACACCAATCCTAACACGAAAAAGGGTGTACGTTTGAAGGAGTTGTGTTTTAGCGCACCTGGATTAATTGAAATTACTTGATCTGCGTTTTGACTAACGCAGCTTTCATTGTTCCAGTAAATTTCGTTTTTTTCATAATATTTCGATCTACCTTACCGTAGGGTGTACGTTTGCAACAATAAAGGACATGTGGCAGATATAATAATTTAGTGCGCTATTCAGCCACAGCCTCAATTGCCTCGCTAGAATTTAGCTTGTATACGTCGCCCTTTTTTAATTTTCAAAAAGCGGGCAACACTGAAACATCGGCTCCGGTATCCAGTTGTATAATCCCATACTGAAAAGTTCTAAAAAAATTTAATTATAATAGAAATCCTTTCGCGTGACTAAATTTTCTAGACCTTAGTTCGCTCGCTGACTTCACTTAGACTATCTCTGAATGTGAGCGCTATATCCGTACTCACGCAAAACCAAACTGGCGTTGATGTCCAACTACTGATGTATTGGTCACAGCTAATCCCCACTATACTTGTGTCGTAATTTATTTATTATATTACAAAAACACATGTAGTGGTCGCCTTTCACGACCTCATTGTATATGACGTTAGGGATTACCAGAGACCATGCTGCGTCTGGACTCTTTTGATATGTTTAATCTGTATTATTGACCTAAATTTGATGCTTATTATGACTGAATTTTGCAGAGCTTAGACTACGTCGTGCAGGCTGCCATGCGTTAGTTCTGATATGGTTAAGGAGAATTAACTTAAATGCACCATTTTCTAGCAGACACGAAAAAGAATATTTTAGTTTGAATAAACACCCCTTAATTCGTGACAAGATATTTAGGGGAAGCTCACTCGGCAATTTTTAAGTCCTTATAAGTAGGCACAGCTTCTTGAAGTGATTCAATACACTTCTGGGATTTTCAATTTTAATAATACCGAACGATCTACCAATACCTGTATCTCAATCCGTAAATTGGTGCTTTTAACAGGAAATCTTGCAGGATAAAGGCTTCATATGTGTTGAGCAACAACTGTTGCGTTTTAGCATCCAGTGGTGCAAGTATAAGTTTTAACAAAGGCTGGAAAAAACTAGTTGATTCACAGGTAAACACTGGCTATTACCTGAGTTTGGTCGCCCTGCAATGTTCACAGTAGACGTTCTATCCAAGAACTTTAATAATTTTCAGTTCGTCGGTTACAGTGTTAATTTTTCCCACTTACATTCTTACTAGTCCTTCTAATGAAGAATGAAATTCCAAATTTATTTTTGCAACTTAATTAATTATAAAATACAATTATCTACAGGAGCTTGCTCGCGTAAGGAGCGTTCTTTGACAAAAAATAAAAGGAATAATTACTTTTTCGAATGCTAGCTTAAACAAAATTATAATACCTCTTCCATATACAAAGATAAACAAAATTTTAACAACTAGAATAACCGTTCTATAAAATTTTATCATGCCACTTAATTTATATCTCTATACAGTAATTTGCTTCTACTTAAGGAGAAAATAATAATGCGTTCTATTTTGTGATAAAATTTCTATTTATCTTTGCACACGTAAAGTAAACTATGAATTATATTAAAACTCGCATTCTAAAAGAATCCTTCAAATAAATAAATGAACCAATGACGTTAAAATAAAGAGCACAAGGAACGGCATTTTGGGAAAAACATTATCATCAATGTATTAAGCAATTACGGTTCCCAGAATCGAAGAAATTTGACAAGATTGGCTTATTCAACAAATGAACTGTTAAGAAAAAATGAAGCAGTGTTCCAGCCAAGAATCGGGTTGGGATCTTCTGTATTGGATGAGCATTCATTTTGAAATAAAGCGATTTACGAAATTTTTGAACAAAGATAAAATTAAAAATTCAATAAAATAGAAAATAATGTAAAACCTGAGGTTCCAGGTGATTTAAGCCAGCTTATATTAAAAGTGTGCATAACCTATCACAAATACAAATCGATCAGTCAGCAATGGAAGCACTATCGATGGGCCGAAATTAAGCAGTTCATCCTTCAGATTGTAATGATATTATTTTTGAGGCAGAATTGGAATTGTTTCTTTAACAAACAGCCGTCTTAGAACCTGCAAGTACTGAATATAAACGCGGGATTAAGACCACTGTAGTTTAACAGGCTTCACACCTGTTAGCGGTAGAATGCGCAGGACAGCATGCATTTAAAAGGAAATATTTAAATGCTCTTAAAGTATTTAGTAGAAATGTAGACATCAAAATACTACATGATGAAAACAGCAAGAGCGTTGTTTTAATGAACAAAGAAGATAATATACAACAGATTGAGAACATGTTGTTCATTCGTTAGGAAACCCGATAAGAGTTATTGTGAAATCTCAACATTGTAACCGATAAGACCTGTAAGTTTCTTTGACATAGAATCAGAAAATATGATTATTTCTGATATAATAAATCAATAAATAAATAATATCTAATTGAAAATATATCTCGATATGAATTGGAAGATGTTGGTAGAATGGTAAGTTTTATGTTTTTGATTTATAATAATATAACTGTCCGGTGAGCTTTGGATTTCTTGAATATTCCTTAATAATAATCCACGAAAACTGGAAGTAAGCAATACGTTCGTAAGTCGAATTATGGCATTAGTTAACTTCTGTATATTGAGCGATTTGTGATTCCGTTAGAAAGGAACAAAAATTGTTTATTAACTTTTTTAGCTGCTTAGTCAATATAAAACGGTGCTAAGAGATATTTATAGAAAATATGTAAATTCAGGAATGCTAAATTTGAAATATAATCACACATACCGAATGTATTATATATATATATATATATATATATATATATATATATATATATATATATATATATATATATATAATACAAAGCCTAAGGATCTGTGGTTCCAAACATGATTGATTTGAAAATTTAGAAGAAGCATTAAAATTGAACGATTAGTCATTCAAAATAATAGCATATTTAATGAGTGCGGTAAGGAGGAAGTTTTATGTTGAACCATATAAGGACAAATCGCAAAAAACAGAGCTAAAAAGAAGGTAATGGTTTTAATGGATTCTGAGATGGGTAGGCAAGTAAAAACGTTGGGTTATAACGTCAAATAATAATTATTTTGAATCAACCAACATTACGCAGTTTACTTCTTAGTCAAATCGCACAACTGGATTCATCTCGTGCTCAGAAAATTCTTCTTCGTGATTGTCATCAAGTGTATGTTTAAGAAGGCAAGCGACCGATAAAAGTTGGAACGGGAGAACATCGAACTTCACATAAGTAAGGTCGCGTTAATAAATAAAATCTACCTCGCCATTCATTAGAATCGGACCATACTAAACACTGTAATGGATGCTAACAAAAAGTACCCTTCCATCGTAAACGTCTAACACGATTATATGGATAATTGTTTGCAAAAAAATCTAGATAAAATGTAATGAACTTAACATCAATACTTAACACAGTAAAAACAGAGATTTACAATCTCTGTAACATTGAATAAACGCCCTAAAATAATAATAAGACATTTTTAATAGAGTTATCCGCATTAAATACTTTTCATTTCGTCTTTACTTTAACCTTTTTAGAAACTTTAGTACAATCTTAGAATTTTCTCCGTATTTAGAATCTCATATATTTCTCAACTATTTCTTTTAACATCTAAACTGTACTTACTATTATTTAATTTGTACCCCTTCTGAATTTTTTCTCACCATAAAATAACTTAATAAAATCTAAGATTTAGATTGCATTTCATACATGCGGGACGAGAATAATATTTTCCTTGTCCTTATAAAGAGACCGCAATCACACACATTGCTTCTAAGTTTCAATTAAGCCAATAAGAATATCGGTTTCACCTCAGAGCACGAGAAAGATAATTTGTACTATTAAAGAATGATACTAAAATAAATTGAACTATTTACCATAAACCAACATTTACTGCACAGAATTTGCATTACAGAAGTTTTGTGACCTTTCAATATAAATTATCAACAGTTCGTGTTTGCTTTTCATTAATTGACAAATTGATTAGTCAAAATTAAAAAGACAACGAATATAATAACATAATTAACGATTTAATGTCGAACGACTATCCTAAATAATAAATTGAATCAACTATTAAAAGGTGAAGTCATCAGAAACAGGCGTATTTAGGACCAAAAACAATAGAAGTCTACCTCAACATTCCATTTAAGGGGGATGCAGTTGCCCGAGTAGCACAAAAGAACTTTAAAGCACATTAAATGCAGCTGAACTACGAGTGCCATTTAATGTAACACATTTTCCTTTACCTGCTTTCGAAGAGGAAAAGCCGTTTGACGTCGATATTAACTACTGTTTCTCTTTGATTGCTGGTAAACGCAAGTGTGTTACCTAAAATAACACTATTAATTTAACTGCATTTACAGTGCGTGTTAATGTCACTTCAACTTTCTTTTGTGCTATTCTGGAAACTGCATCCCCCTAAAATGGGATGCTCATGTAGACTGCTTTATTTTCTGGTCCGAAATACGTCTGTTTCTGTTGACTTCCCCTTTAAATAATTAAATCAATTAGTTGTCTAGGACAGCCATTAGACATTAATCGTTCATTGCTTTATTATATTCGCTGTCTTTTGAATCTAGAATAAGCAACCTGTCAATTCTTGAAAAGCAGTAATGAACTGTTGATAATTTATATTGAAACGACACAAAACTCCTGTATTGCAAATACTGTGCAGACTAGATTGGTTTATAGTAAATCGTTCGATGTAATTTACCATTGGTTGTCTTCCTCTGGTACTTCATCTAAGAAATGCAGACAATCATCTTTCTTGTGCTCTGAAGTGAAGCTGATACTCTTATGCGCTTTGGTGAAATTTTGAAGCCGTTTTATATCAAATGGTGAATACACGTCTGCAATTGCGCAACCCATCGTTGAAACACCACACATATATATTCTCCAGACGTAGTATTTAAGATAATTACAAAATGCAGCAACAGCAGGGAGTTATGGATAAACAAAGAGCAGCCGGAGTTATGCAAGCACAAGAAGCATATGCCGTCATTGAGCTTGAACTGGAGGTGACGCGCGCATTTGATTGGTTCTTCGTTTATTTCACATTAACTCCATGCCTACATTCTTGTATTTTTTCTGCCTTTCAGTTTATATATAAAGAGATTTTCATTTTTTTAGATATTTGAAAATAAAATGAGTAAGAAGTAACACCTTATACATACTTGTATATATATTAGTTTTTCGCAACAAGCAGTATTTAAGAGTAAGTAGCCGTTTTTGTTTATGATTAAATTTCTTTTTCTTTTTCGCACATGAAAAGATACTGTGAATTTTGTTTAAGGCTCACAGTCTAATAGAATTTAATTTCATTTTATATGATACAGTTCTATTATCGTTAGCTCTGTTCACGCCTTCAAATAATAATAATATCTTCTGCTTGACGCGAGCTGCGAGTTTGTCAGTTAACGTAACTCGTTTGTATGTAAAGAGATTAATTTTCACCTGAACTGTTAAGCAATATTTGTATTCTTTGTTGCGCAATGCGATCATCACATTTAACATATTCACGATTATATTTCGTGGATGATTGGTTTGCACTCGCGATTCTGAAATGATCCGCTTACTCCTCTCATTTCAATGCACACGTTAAGATCGGCGTCATGGTGGATTGGTGCTGACTCCTCTCCTCATTCATAAGCCTTCCACACCATTCGTACTGAAAACTGGAAACGAATTTCGATCTAATTGTAATTCCATGACGTAGCGATACCACACTTCCATTAGTATCGTCGGAAATCTAATAACGCACAGTGCATAACTCACACGACCAGATAGGGTGTCATAGTTCTCCTAAGCTGCAATGGTTTTGCGCATTATTAGATTATTTTGTAGTTGAGCTCAATAATTGTATTAATTGCCCATTTCTTCTATAAATTATTATGGAAACGGCATTGTGCTACTATCGACAGACTATTTGACTGTAATATCCTATTATAATTATTAGTGTTATTCGTCAAAAAACTGTGAAGGCTTGACAAACTATTTCATTCTTTATAAATTTTGTGATTGATTTTTAAAACTCCTCTCCGTCGCCGATCTTAGTAATAACAACTCGTATGTGTCTTTCTTTTTTTTTGAAATTGTGGTTAGCAAATTATTTAAAAACAGAGGTGGGAGGAGTTGCGGTTGAGAAGTGCTTTCATCAACTTCATGATAGTTCAATCTGGTGAAAAAAGAGATTCCATTTGACCAGAAAGGTTCAATTGGAGTTCAGTCCATGAAGTGTCCGAGCACCAATGCGGGGTAGGCTGGTGTCGGACAGATTAATTTCAGTGTGAGATCGAAAGTGGTGGCGGAACAGAAGCAGACGTCGAGCGACGGAGTTCTTTGTTGTGGATATTGCATTTCTGTAGTAATCTTGATATAAACACCTGAACCATTGAACACATACATTTGTCAGTATAAACTAAGAATTGTATGGAGTAGACAAGACAATTCATCAAGTACTCCAGCTTCGTCCTTATTGGGATCCCATCACGTAATGGTCAGAATTTAACACGGGCAGGGCTTTTTGTGGGTTAATTAATTTATTGAACACCAATTAACTCCTCATAGAAAAATGAATCAAATTTTATTTTTGGGCAATAATGTTATTGCTGGTTTCAGAAAATATTGTAATTTTTTTGGAAGTTTATTTTATTCATGTTGTCAAAGTTTTTGACTTGTCTTGATGAAGGCTTATGAGTTATACTGAGTTATTGAGGTGCATGCGCGTCTTGCTGAATGGTTCTATCTGAGTACTCTTTGCTAATAAAATATTAAAATTTGCATCCATCTATCGTTTTTAATACACATTATTGGGAAGAATCTCAAAGTTGTTTCAGGTAATTGACGTGGATATTTGTTTTCAAGGTCACCAATGTGTGTCGTTCCGTCATTTGTGGATATCAGCGTATTTGGGTGAGCACACTCTTAATAAATTGCAAGAAATCTTATAATAGTATTATGGCTGGTTTATTAAATATTGAGGATACAAAGCAATTAGCAAATGGACTTAAGGAATTTAGTTTAAAAAATAGTTTGGAGAAGCTTGTGTTCAAAATTAGATGATCATACCGCATATATGAATAATCCGGGCTTGGCATCTCAGAGGTTCCTGTATGGTAGTGACCTAAGGGACTCTACAAAAAATGGCGACCGCGCCAGAATCCTCTATGCGGAAAGATGTGATGTAGATGATCGCTTTTGCCGCTATTCTATGGATAGCAATGCTAAGCTCACCATGTAGAGACCAGACAACTATTCAGAATGGGTCGAAGATGCAAAATTTTAATTTAAATTAAAAAGAATGATCCACCTTACAGAAAGGTTTGCCTCGGCCTAGCGGTGCTTGCCTGATCCTCTAAAAAAGAATCTATTTAGACTCAGAAAATTTGTTACTGAGAACGAACCTGTAAATGCATTTTAGCTTCTGGTCGAAGAACTTTATGAGCGGTATAAACCCGGGAGGATAGAACGGATGACAGACTTATTACGTCAGAAAAAGATGGAAAATCAACTCCCATCTGCATTTTATGACAGAGTTATTTCAAAATCCATCGGGCTTGATATTTCTGAGGAAGTTATAAACAGTATATTTGTAGCAGAATTGCCTGCTAGAATAAGAAACACTTTGGATGTCTATGATACATGGGACCTAGAGTGGCTAAAGTAGTTTAAAAGATTGGACAAAGTGTATCGTCAGAAGGAACCTAAGGTGTATACAGTAGCAGTAGATTCACGCCTGGAACAGCAACTACGACATCTCTCAAAGAGACTCCTGACGCTAGAGAATTAATTAATTACCCACCGACGGTATGTGAGTTGGACGAATCCCCAGAGGGAAAGTTCCATCAGAGGTAGGGTGAATTATCGGGATCAAAGCATCGGAGGCTAATCGCGTGAGGGTGTTCAAGGACCACGCGAGTCGTGCATTTCGCATTGTAAATACGCAGAGTTTGGAAAGTGTCAGGAGGAGGGATGAAGGATTCCAAGGTTGGGTGGTCCTCGAAGGAAAGGTTGTACTCTTCCTGTGGCCTGGTGTAAGCCGCCGGTAAACTATTGGAACCTCCGCTAGTAGGAGCCTTTGGGGGTATTGCGCATGCAAAGCTCCAATGCATACATATTCGAGGCGTCCTAAAATTATCAGTTATAGTAACAATAAGTTCGTTATAACAAATGAATATAGTGGGTTAAACTTTTTAATAGACACGGGTGCAGAAGTGAGCATACTTTGATCCGATGTGGTGGAAATTGATAGCCCCAATTTCGATTATCAACTATAGGCAGGTAATAGAAGTCCAATTAACGTAAAGGGAATTATAGAATTGCGTGACATTAGGGCAGAAGTATACGTGGAATTTTCTGGTCGCTGATATAAAGGATAACATCATTGTGATGGATTTTTAAAATCCATTTTAACCTAGCTTTAGATCCCAAATCTAGGACCATTGGACAAGGTAGTGACTTGTTCTGAGACTGGGATCTCAGTAGTTAGGTCAGTGAGGTTACCCAGACCTGTCGTTGCCGATGACCTGGTGGATGTCATCGATAAACACCTGGCCGTAATTCTACCCTTCAATGCTAAGCGCAAGGGTTTAAAGGCAGGCATAGAACACAAAATCGAGATGGTGGAACCACTACCTTGTTACCGAAGTCTCAACCGTTAGCACAACATAAGCAACAGGATGCTATTGAAGGATTTAAGCGGTTGAGGGTAGAAGGAATTCATAGGCGTTCAAATTCCAACTTTGCATCTCCAATAGTGGTTGGTCCAAAGTCTGAACCAGGTCAATGGAGGGTTTGTTGTAACTATCGTCTATTGAACTTGGTAACGAAAGGCGACTTGTATCCTCCACTGAACCAGAGTACTTTGCTCAGGGATATAATGGGGTGAGGTTTATACTACGTTAGATATTCAGAAAGCGTACAATCAAGTACCTATGGAAGCAGAATCTATGTCGCACACCGCAGTGCGATTTTCTGGAGAAGGATCTCATGAATTCTTATATATGCTTTTGGTTTGAAGAATGCAAGTCAGACATTCCAGCGTCTGACGGAGGAAATTCTTCAAGACTGTCCATTTGCTAGTGTATATAGATGATATCATTATATTTAGTCAATCTAGGGAGGAACATCGGGAGTACTTGGATGTCGTTTTGTCTAATCTGGAACATTATGGATTGGTAGTAAAGCCACAATAGAGCAGGATTGGTTGCTCTACTGTCAAATTTCTTGGATACTCAATTTCCAAGGATGTAATCAAACCCTTGGATGGTAAGATCCAAGCAATCAAGGATGTGCCAGAACCCAGAACTGTACGTCAATTGCGTAGATTTTTATGGATGATTAGCTCTTATCGTCGTTTAATACCACGTTTAGCTGGAATTTTGGGCTCGCTAACTCGACATTTATTTCGTGAACAGCGCACGATCAAGATGTCCCGGCCTATTAAATTCAGCCAAGACGACAAGGAGAAATTCCAGAGAGCCAAAGGTTTGTTAAGCCAAATTACCACATTAGCACCCGTAGATTGGACTAAGCTATTGGAGGTGGTCACGGATGCTTCCGATATAGCCATAGGGGCAGTGTTACATCAAAGGGATAATGGTATAGTCAAGCCGATAGGATTCTATTGTCGGAAATCCAAGATCGCGAGAAGCGATACGACACGCGTGGAAAGGAGTTACTACCGGTTTATTCTGCAGTACTGCATTTTGAGCACTATTTACGATATTAGCTGATCATAAACCGTTGATAAGTATCCTAGGGAAAGCAAATGGGCTTAATTGTTCTCAGCGGGTGAATTCACAATTAACCTGACTGGCACGATTGATTTTACCATTACTCTTATCTCAGAAACTCTAAGCAGACCAGACGCATCAGAAGAAGATCTGATTCGTTCGGAGTCACTCGTATCCTCTGTCGTATCTTCCAATGATTTTGTCCAGCAATTGATGGAAGCACGTTGTTGATCCTTTAGTAGTTGTGTTGGCAAAGAATTCCACATATATACGCAGGAAGATTGGAGATAAGTGGTTACTATGTGAAATCCCCAGGAGTCAATCTAGACCGTATGTACCGTTATAATTAAGGTATAAGGTTATTTAACAGCTGTATGAATTAGGTCATCCTTCCATTAAGGCAACTATCAGGATGGTCACTGATAGTTATGTATGGCCTAAGATGTCGAAAGACATATAAGCTTGGATAAGGACATGTGCCCGCTGTCAAACTTGTAAAGTTTGGCGTCATACTAAAACTGAAATTAAAACGATTGGTACACCAGCGTGTCGTTTCATGTATGTACATAGTGATATAGTAGAAATGCCCGAAATAACTGGTGAGAAATTTTTACTCACGATAGTCGATCGTTTCAGTCGTCAGATTGAGGTGGCAATCCTTAAAGACATTACAGCTGAAGAAGTTGTACTAATGTTCTTGCATAATTGGGTCTCGCGATATGGTGTACCGGTAAGAGAGACTACTGATCGTGGTATTCATTTTATGTCTGAATTATTTATTAGATCATTGAATACTATGGAGACAAAAGGCACACGTGTGAATATAATCCCAGAGCTAATGGGATGGTTGAGATTCTACACAGGGAGCTGAAGGCTGCATTACGCTGCACTGGCGGATCCAGTTGGATACATGATTTACCAATAGCTTCGATGGCAACGCGAAACAGATACAGAGTTCAGTTAGGAACATCCTTTGCAGAACTTGTTTATGGAGAGCCATTGAGATTACCCGGAGATCTTCTAGTAGAACCACTAAGTTGTCTCGATTGGGCCTCCAGTTCAGTATGTTGGTTCGTTGGAGCATTGAGAGCTAAAATGAGTCGTTTAGCTCCAACCAAAACTAGAACCCCAAGGTCCAAATGCTATGTATCTTCAGATTTAAAGCTGGCATCTCATGTATATATAAATAAACGAGAACAAACAGACTTGACTGACTTCGTTTATAATGGGCCATTTAAAGTCAATCACATGACTAATAAAAGTGCATTTATAGAAGAAAATGACACAGTAGAGTGTGTAGCAATGGATCGCTGCATTCCACAGGTTACATGGATGGATGGAGGAGTCTGAGGATCGGTATCCATCGAAGTAGTGGTGAGAGAAAAATGAAGTGTCATATGAATGTGGGAAAGAAGTAAAGATTAAAATCAAGACGACTGGGGACAGAGTACAATGCAATATGAAAGTGAAACCCAGTGAAGTACCAGCACTACATGTTGAAACTCGTTCTGGGAGAGTCATCAAGAAACCGAAGAATGAGGACTTGGTAATGTGTGAGTAAGCATCTTAAACATGAAGGTGTATTTTAAGGTTAAATAATTTAGTGGACACCAATTAACTACTCATATAAAAATGAATCAAATTTTATTTTTGGACAATTGATGTTATTGCTGGTTTCATAAAACAATATTTCGTTTTTTTTTAAATAATGTAAATTTTTTGGAAGTTTCTTTTGTTCATATTGATTTAGTTTTAAATTTTTCTTGGTGAAAATTTATAAGTTTTTTCTGAGTTATTGCATGCACGTCTTGCTTCATGGTTCTATCTGAATACTCTTTGTTAATAAAGTGTTGAAATTTGCATCCATCTATTGTTCTGTCATCTGTGGATATCAGCATATTTGGGTGAGCACACTTATTGCTATAAAATATAAATTGAAAATCTTTTTTCCAATATTATGGCTGGTTTATTAGGTATTGAGGATACAGAGCAATTAGCAGGTGGACTTGAGGAATGTTGTTTAAAAGATAGTTCAAAGGAACTTGAGTGTTCTATATTATATGGTCATACCGAATATATGAATTATCCGGGCCTGGCATCCCTAAGGCTGTTATGGTATTGACCAAAAGGCCTCTACAGCTTAAACCTGTGTTCGACTGCTGCGGAATCTGGCGATCTAACCATCGAGCCAACCTGGCGCACATTGCACAGAATTTTCAGTTATATACTAATGTGACTCGGTTAGTCCTTTTTCTATAAAGGTGGAGCTCATATAGCATATATTTAGATGCAAAGTTTCACCTAACCATTCCCAATCTGTAATTACTGAACAGATATCACATCAAAATGGGAAAGTGATATTAAAATTATCATTTATATAATTAATCGAACATTGGTTGCGCGGACGGTGATAACAATCACAATAATCAAGGTTGCGATCTTGATATAAACACCTGATCAATTAAGTGCATACATTCGTCAGTGTAAACTAAGTATTGTATGGTGTAGAAAAGGCAATATATTCAATAGCTCAGAGTTTTACGGACGCAACATAAGCTACCCTTAAAGAGTTACATTAGTTAGTATATAAATGAAATTCGTGCGTAGTGTGCGGCGTGTTGCCTCAGTAGTTACAGCAACAGAATCCGAAGCAGATGTCCCCAGGTCCAAGCCCTGAATGCGATAAATTCTGGCCAGTGAGTTCCAAATTAGAACTAAACCGGTCTACTGGATGATTTACCTTTTCTACACTACACAATTCTTAGTTTATACTGACATATGTAAATAATTAATGTGTCAGGTGCTTATATCGAAAGGTCGCAACCTTGATTATAATGAATGCTATTACGGCCCGCAGCAACCACTGTTCGTTTAATATAAATGTTCATTTCAATACCACTTCCCCGTCTAGTGCGGTGTCTGTTCAATAATGACAAATTGGTGATGGTTAGTTGGAAATTTGAACCTAAATGGATGCCATGAGTTCCACCTAAAAGGGAAAAAGCTAACCGAGTTACACTAGTTAGTATGACAGAAAACTGTCTAGTATGTGGCAGGATAGCTCAGTGGTTAGAGCCACAAATTCCGAAGCAGACGTGCCAAGATTCAAGCCCTGCCTACGGAAAATTCTGGCCAGTATGTGGTGAATTCCCAATGACGATGAACCCGGTCTACTAGATGAATTGACTTTTCTGCATTATAAAAGTCATAGTTTATACTAACAAATGTATGTACCTAATGGGTCAGGTGTTCATATCAAGATCGCAACCTTGATTATAGTAAAAATGCCAAATGCCAATGGACGCCACCATTGGTCACTTGTGACAGTTGACATTACAATGAGTGCGTAATGCTTGACATGAGCGCAAAAATCTAGAAGTTTAATCAATGAGTATACCGTGTGCAAGTTAAAAAGTATCTATCATTGAGACGTTTCTTGTTAAAAAAAAGTAAATCAGAACTAAATGAACTGTCTTTTGTATCTGAATGCAAAATGCAATTTCTACGATATTTAAATTTTGTCAAAAAAGTCAAAACATGGTTAGAATGAAACTTAAAAGTTGCCTTATTTCGCCTGTCATGCACCAGATGCGATCCCCATAAACATTTTAGTGTAAGAGTCAGTTGAAAAAGATGTTACAGATAAGCGCATGCTCCCAAGATTTATCTGCTGGATAAGAGCCACCGCTTGATCAAGTGCTCTATTCGGCTTAACTTATGGATTATACTGTGGGATTCCAACGCTGCCTTGTCCATTTACAGTGCGCGAAT